>PVKE010039453.1:0-15012 GCA_004027555.1 Craseonycteris thonglongyai
GGGAGCTCCCCCAGTTCAGTTCTCTCTCTGTCTCTGTATCTCTCCCTCTCTCTCTCCTCTGTCAAAATAAATAAATAAATAAATATATATATTAAAAAAAAAAATCTTCCTCCAACTGTCCTTCTGTCACAAGGCAGGAAGTGCCAGTGTGGGTCATTTATTTATGCGGCCAGGCAAAACCTGTGGCCCATGTCATAGTTGGAAGAATGTGGTCTTTAAACCAGGTGCCACTGACAAAGCCCCCACATAGTGCTTGGTCACAGGGGGCTCTCGGTAGATTTGCATCAGCTGAATTAGTAAAATAAATTGACGTGTTTGTTTTAAAACTCTGAGGGGAGGATGATTGTTCCTGTTTTATACACAAGGAGCAGGGTTTGGAGAAGTTGAAAAACCTATTAGGTTATGAGACACGGATCTGGAATGCATGGTCAGGCCTTTGTTTTCTTTGTCTTTACATTTTTAAATCATAACAGTAAAACATGCTTACTACAATTAAACAAGAGAGAGAACATTATAAGAGGTAGCGATGTTCCCTTAGCCCCCTGCGGTCCTAACCAAGGAGGCAAGCTTGGTTAGCGTTTTGAGGTGTGGCTTTCCTCTCAGAAACTTAATACTTATATATGAGGTTGATTTCTAAAATTTTATTTAAATGATGTCACATTATATATAATACAGCCCCTTGCTTTATGCGATGAATGATTTTCCATGGACATTCCTCTAGTTTTCATTGTAAAGAAAGCTTTAACACTTTTTAATTGCTGCCTGATAATCCTTAAGGGCAAAAGTCACAATTCATGCATATATTTCCCTGCTGATGAGCTGTTTTCAGTCTGCAGTGTGACAAAGAGGTTGCAATGGCCCTAAATCCAATCTCTCACTCATGCCAGCGGTCTTTCTGTTTAGAGGCATCCAAATACAGGGACCCAGACTACAGAAGGCCCAGCGGTTCCCATCATTCCCACTACTGAGCACTTACCTACTCCAGGCAGTGACCATCATCGTCTCTAATGCTTGCAGTAATCCTGCAAGGTAGGTGTGACCTTCCTCCTCTATCGTGGGCAGACCTCAGTTCAGAGAAGGTGATATAATGCACCGTTGGCCCTAGGTTGAGTTAACTCTCAGGCCTGAGCTCACCTCACTCGCCTACATCGACAGCCGCCCCTGGGAAAATGCAACTGAAAAGAGTCCCAGGGCAGACCTGAAGGGAAAAGACGCGAAGAGTCCCGGGAGCAGGGTGTGCAGTCTTGCTTAGGGATGGATAGTGGAAGGTGGGTTTTGAGTTGACTATTGCAATAGAGGCGTACGAGTATGCCTGGGTGTCTTGTTCCATCATCTGTGGGACCTGTGTTCTTCCCACTGACATTTCCCCCCAGCCGCCTGCAGAATAGGAGTCCTTGCTCAAGCAGCATCTAATACTCGGTGGTCCAGAGATGGCTCTGGAAGCACCACGAAGAGTAGGTTTGGTTTATTGGGTAGATTTTTAGTTAGCGGTACTTGGTGATACTTGATCTAGCACAGAGTGTCCCCGCACCATACCCTCCAAATAAAGGGCCACACACCTGCCTGACTGAGCTTGCTAACACACTACCTGGCCAACTCACTCCCCTGGCTCAGCCTAGGCTGCTCACTGCCCTCAGTACAAACAGCGCCCCAGTGGGTACACGAAGCCCTCCTGCCAACCAGCTGTCCTGTGGCTGCACCTCCTCCCACACGTCCACTCAGACCCTGACCCAGTCAGGCCAGTCAGGCCAGTCAGGCCAGACCACTGGTGCTTGTGTCCTTCCTGCTTTGGGCACCAAGTGAGAATACAAAAGAGACAATCAACAAAACTAAATGCTGGTTCTTTAAGTAAAATTAATAACGTTGATAAAGCTCTAGCAAGACTGACAAACATGTTATAAAAAGGACACAAATCACCAAGATCAGAAATAAAAAGGGGATAGTACCACACATCCTGCATCCATTAAAAAGAAAAAAGAAAAGATTATTACAGTAGACTCCCAGGTATATGGCAGCCCTGGGGCTTGGTAGATACCTGATAAACGTAAGCAGACTCTCCATTAACAGGAACTTCTTTGTATGCCGGTTGTTTAAGTTCCAGTTAATGAAGAGTCTACTACACTAACTTCATGTTCACAACATAGAAAAAAATGGGCCCATTTTTCAAAAACCATAAGCTACTAAAACTCAACCAATATGAAACAGACAATATGAATATTTATAACTATTAAATTTAATTTGTAATATAAAAGCTCCTAAAAAAAAAAAAAAATCCAGGCCCAGGTGATTTTATTGGTGTATTCCAAAAAACTTAAAAAAAAGAAATTTGTAGCATTTTTACATGATCTCTTATGGATAACAGAAGACTAGAGAATACCTCCTCACTCATCTTATGAGGTCAGAATTTCCTGATATGAAAACCAGACAAAGACAGTACAAAAACAACATCTTTCATGAAATTTGACACCAAAAAAAACTTTAAGAAAATAGTAGGACACCTTATGAAGGAATGTGTAATGAGAATTTATATATTACAACTAACTGGGATTTCCAGATATGCAAGGCTGGTTCAATATCCAAAAATCAATCCATATGAACGACCATATTAACAGGCTAAAGAAAAAAGTCAGGTAATCATATAATTGATGCAGGAAAAGCACTTGACAAACCTCAATTCATAATAAAGCTCTCATAATTATAATTCATAATTATAACCTTCATAATAACAAATCCTGATAAAAACTCTCAGCAAACTAGAAATGGAGGAAAACTTCAACTTAAAAAAAGTATCTACTTGGGGATGCCAGGATGGCTTATCAGATTGCGCGCTTTCCTTGCAGCCACTGTGTCCAGGGATCAAGTTCTGCCCCAGCCTGTGTGGATCCATATGCTGAACTGGGGTGTGCTTCCCAAGCAGGTTGCCCTCTATTCAGTGCCTGCCCTGTGCAGCCCCGTATCCGCCTGTGTGAACTGAAACTATGTCAAAATTAGTGAGGTACAACTATGGAAACTGCTCTGGGCGCTCTCCCTCCTCTCTCTCTCTCTCTCTCTCTCTTTCTTTCTGTCAAACAATAAAATAAATCTTAAAAAAAGAAAGTATCTACAAAATATCTAAAGCTAACATGCTACTTAACAGTGAAACAGAATACTGTCCTCCTAAGATAAGGAACAAAAAGGCAAGGATGTCCATTCTCACTCTCTTATTTAATCACATTTCTACATACTATTGGCAAATATGAATATAAAAAAAATAACATAAAGGCATTTACAATCCAAATAAAATATCTAGGTATAAATTTAACAAAAATGTATACAGGCCGTGCATGCTAAAAATTACAAAATCTTGATTTTAAAAATAAAATAAAAAATGTAAATGTAGAGATATTCCATGTTCATGGATGTTAAGACTGAACATAGTGAAGATGTCAATTTTCCTCAAACTGATCTATAGGTGTAATACAATTCCTACAAAATTCCAGTGAGGTCTTTTATAGGTATAGATAAGCTGGTGATAATGTAAAATGGTACATCCACACTGGAAATACAGATTGTTGCTTCTTATAAGATCATACATACACTTAGAATCCAGGAAAGGCACAAGTCATAGAATAGATAAAATACTCTTGAAAAAGAATAAAATATGAGAATCTGATGTTAAAGTTTCTAATAAACCTACAGTAATCAAGACTGTGTGATATTGGTGGAGTGTAAACAGATAGATCAGTGGAACAGAATAAAGAACACAGAAATAGACCTATACAAATATACCCAACCGATTTTTGACAAAAGGGCAATAGTAATTTAATGAAGGAAGAATAGTCTTCCTCCATAATGTCCCACCATTGTAGTCCAACTGATGTGACTTCCAGTATTTGTCCAGGTCATTGTCCTTCTCCTTCTTTCCCACCACTGCCTCTCACTGTCTCTTGCTGCCATGCTCCTCTCTGTCCTCAGCACTACTCTTTCCAGCTTGCCTTCCATCTATGACAGTGAGTAGACTTAAATGCAACCCAATGCCTCTCAACCCAACTTCGACCACTTCAAAGCTTCCTGTTGCCCTCAGGATAAAGTTAATCGGCCCAGCAACGTGCAGCTCTTTGTATTTCTCTGAATATTCCTTGTGACTGTATCTTACACATCCAGTCCCCTACCCTGCCTCAGCCACTGTCTCCTTCTCTAATTAATATCCTTTTATCTAGTAAACTTTAGAAGAGGTCTCACTTCTGAGCTCCAGGACCCCACACCAGATTCATCCGTAATGCCCTGTGCAAATATCAGTCACAGCCAGTGACAGATTGTATAGAAATAGTCAGGTGATAAATGGGCATGCCCTGCCATCCTCCTGCCACCACTGACATGACTGGGCTCCCTGAGGCCAGAGGCCATGCTTATTCTTGTCTGTTTCCTCAGTGCAGGTAGTAGGTGCTGAATATGTTTGATCAACTTGCTCTGCTTAAACATTTCAGTATCTTAAAAAGTCATATATCCGGAATGCTGCATTCCTCAAAGTTTTGAATAGCCAACAATTATTAAAGTTATTTGCCGTCTCTGTTATCACACTGTAAATTCCTAAAGGCAGTACACCGGCCCCTTCATCTTTGTACCCCCATAAATTTCAACCAGTGATCTGCACAAACAGATGCTGGATGAGAGGAGCACTCAGGGGAGGACAGAGAAGCAGTAGTTTCTGAACATACATCTTCCAGAAAAGACTGGGAGTGGGAATGATTGATTGACTTGGAAGCTGATTCCTAGAGGGTATTCTAGAATGGGAGATCAGTGCTCCCTGTGGAAAGCACTCACTGGTGACTTTAAATGCTAGACATTCCCAAAGATTTTAAAAATGCATCACCTGTGTAACACTGAGCAAAGAAATAAAGACAACAGAGTTGACTGAATTTTTAAAACCTGAGTTTAACCTAAAATAAACGAATCATGAAGCTATGAGCATAACCTGGCCAACAGGAAAGAGAAAGCGCTCCCTGATCAGCACATCAGCTATAACAGAAGTCACCTTATAGAATTCTAAAGGAATTGCATTATTAATAAATATGAGGCACTTGGCTTCAGTTTTGTGGAAATTTTTCATTCCTCTTGTTTTACATGGTCATTTCATCATACAACCTGAGAGTCAGAATAAGATACTTATAAAAAGGTGGAGCATATAATAAGTATTAGCATTAACCTAAGAGAAAATATTTAAATATAATTGAAAAGAATTGTGAAGCTAAAAAAAGGAAATAAGAAAGAAAACCAAATATATGTTAAACATACAGCATCTATCATTAGCATCATGCAAATTCAGATGAAAGCATTCCAGAAGCGTGTACGTGAAAGCCTATGGTGCAAATCCAGACTTTCTATCGACTTCTCACCAGGCAATAGGGTCATCATTGGGGAGTCCTACTTTACCATTGATTTCAAAGGTCTCCATTGCAGAAAACATGGCTTGGTCGAGAGCAGCTCTTTCTCCAGTGCTAGCTAAGAAGTCTTCCTCCTTGAGGATTTCTTTACTTTTCATCACTAAACTTTATAAATGGCCAAATTTCTAGAGCCAGCAGAAATGCTTTTCTCATAAGGAACCAGTCAGGGAAAGATTGTTCCCATTTAACTACTGTAGCTAGTTGTAGATCACACAACACTTCCTCTTGGCTCTGATTTCCAAATTTGCAAAATGTTTCCTGCCATCATCAGCATCGGGCATTTCTCAAAAACAGGCTATTCACACGTGGAACTCCTGCTTAGTGACGCTGTGTGTTAAAGGAGGGTCAAAGTGGCTTTGATCACAAATCTTTGAAATTGCCCTTTGCTCCCAAGCCCCGGAGAAGAGAGCTGACTGACCTAAGGGGGAAGATGTTTCTCTCCTTTCCCCCTGCCTACCCAAGCCGGGCCATTGTCCTGGGTCCGGTTCACTGCCCCAGGGACTCTCCAGCCCACACTGAAATCACCTTCCTGTGCGCTCCTTCTATTGGGCTTCATCCTTGCTACTCAAAGTGTGGACCATGGACTGGCAGCATTAGCATCGCCTGGGAACTTGTTAGAAATGAAGCCTCAGGTCCCATCTCATACAGACTGGATCCAAATGTGTAGCTTAGCAAGATCCCTAGGTGATGTGGACACACAGAAGCTTCTGCTCTATACCATGTTAGCACTGAATTGCATTTCTCCTTAGTTTTCTCATGTTTTGTGTGTGCACGTGGGCGCTTGGTTTGGACCCTGTAAGATCTCAGCAACTTGAGGGGAGAAACCTCTTCCCTCTGTCTCTCGGGCTGGGCACGCCCCACCAGGAAAGTTGTAGGACACGATGGTGAAGATACAGACCCTCAGAGCCCGAATGCCTGGATTCCAATTTCACCGCCTCCAGTAGCAGCGCTGTGACTGTGAGCAAGTCACTTCCGCTGTACATGTTTTCCTCCCCTCATTTGTGAAATGGGCAAGGTGGCAGCAATTGTCATGTGTATTAAATGAATTGAATCGGGCACGGTGGTTAAAATGGTACTTGGTGGGCAATGAACACCAAGGTCATGTAGCCCCTTTCACTGGAGACATTGGGAACCCACTGGGTGTCGGGGAGATGAAGAGAATGACTTTTACCTTAAAGGAGTTCCTGGTCTGGTATGCAGGATGGATGTGGACACAACTGAACTCCAGAATACCACTGTTAAGTGTGGTGGTCACTGAAGCACCTGAGAAGACGGAAGTGGCGTGGAGGCTGGGGAGACTGGTGGGAATACCACAAGCTTCATGATCAGATCTAGTTTTAAAGGGATGACTGCAGGTTTAGCTGGAGAGCACAGTAAGGCAAGGGCATCCAGGGAGGATAAATGGCAACTGCAGCCTCTCAAAGGTAGGATGGCTTGCAGGTAGGGGAAGCAAAGACTTCTGGGCCATTTGGAATGTAAGAGGTGTGGCAGACAGGTGGCAGGGGATGGGGCTGGGCCAGTTAAGTCACTCTCTTGGCCCTGTGGTGTGGCAGAAAGGGAAAGGGAAAAGAGACTCAGGAAAGTGAGTTCCTGGAAATGCCCCACAAGGCAAAGGTCCCCAGGGGTGCCCACAATTGTAACATTCAGGAAGTCACTGGCTTTGGTGGCTAGCAGCAGAAGCCAGAACAGAAGAGCTTAAAAGGAGAGAACTAGGAGTCAGGAAACGAAGGCAGCTTGGTAGCTCTGGTCTTGTGCGGCGGGCCAGTGGACCGCACAGGATACTAGCGGCTTCCCCCACAGGAGGGAAGTCCTCCTGGCAAAGCCGCCCACTCCCTTAGGCTGCAGAGCCGCCTCTCTGTCTGGTCAGCCCAGCTCTGACCAAGGAGACCCTCACTGGTGGGAGTGGGCAAGGGGCTCACTGGGAAACAAGGTGGGCTACCTGGTGCCCCCATGACTAGAGCGAGCATTTTATGGATGTCAAGTATAGTCACTTTGGCTCTGGCTATGGACCCAGGCAGAACGAGGACCCAAACCCACCTTTTTCGTTAGCTTGCTGTGTGATCGTGGATGACTTACTTAACTTCTCTGAACCTCAGAACGTAGAAATAGCTCATAGAACCATGGACTATTATCCAGGACTTATTAGGTGCCAGACACTGTGCTAAGCATTTCCAAACATTACTTCACACGCACAGCAATGTGTAACTTGCCTCAGATCTGGTGGTTAGACAGTGTTGACACCAGCATTCGAGAAACCCCTGCCGTCACACCCAGTTTAATCCGGGTGCTGTGAACTACAGGTGCCCACCTGAGGGGCTTTTTGAAAACACAGAATACATGCCAGTTCCCACCTCCAGCCCGAGGCTCTGCTCTTATTAACTCATGTCCCATTTAGAAAAAGAAAAAACGTGCAGCTCGCTGCCACGTTCATTTAATTTTACAGAAATACACTCTTTGAGGCTGAAGCAAATCTGACTGGTTTTCGATGTGAAAATAAAATCTAAAAACTTATTTCTAAACAGAACAGGTCTGTAATCCTACTGTAACAGAAATGTATATGATGATCAGTATTAAATATTTTTTTACACCTGTAGGAATGCTTTGTTTTCTAGGATTTGACATTTTTCGTGGTTGAGAATTACTGTATTTTGTAAATGGAAATATTACTACTAAGAACAGAATGCTATAAATAGAATGATATCATTTATTTCCAAAGACTACTGATATGCTAGAGCGATGCAATAATAATAACAAAAGCGAGATATTTCATGGCAAACTGTAGCAGTAATGTTAGGACTATAATCCCCGAGTTAGCTTGGGGTAAATGCTGCAGCCACAAGCCCTGCCAGTGAGTATTCTCAGGGCAAACGGGAAACAACCAGGCTGCAGATTCCTGCACAGAGTAATGAAGTGGCCACACGCTCCTCAGAGACCCATGTGGGGCCTCAGGACTCCGTCCTGGCAGGATCCATCAGGCTGAACCATATGAAATGGCCAAAATTCATCCCTTCTGACCTGTAATACATGGACGCTTCATCAGATTCAAGCTAATGCATCCAGCCTGCAGGGTGTGGATTCGAGTGAGGCAAATGAGGCACTCGTCCTAGAGTGCAAAATTTTCAGTAATCAAGACACATCATGTTTTAACACAATATTTTTAAATTGAATGGTAATGCATAAAGCCCATCATGAACAAAACATCAACATTTTAAACAAAGACGGGAGCCCATACTGCACCTGCCATGACTGGTCACTCGCTCACCCTGGTCCCAGGCCAGCTCATTACTCTGTGTTTCAGCACCCCCATTTGCACAAAGGGGACACCGGTAGTTTCCCTGTCTGTGTATATGGTGGGTGTGAGAATCAAAAGCAGTAAGAAAAGTGTAAGGTTGTTTGTACATGAAATGGGTCTCGGTGGAATAGCATCCTGTGCTAAGCCAGCACATTATAATGTGAAACTCCTGAATTGTCAGTGTTACTCTTCAAAAGCCCTTAAATCTCTCATAAAGCACACAACCCCCAGTTTGGAGAAACCACACCATCTCTTCCTAAGTCCCACTCGGACACTTTCATCTTCGAGAACATGGATATGGCTGTTACTTCCCTTGAGCATCAGATGAAGTGGTTGACTTGCATGTGGGGAGAATGTCGTTCCAGAAATTCAGGGGTTGGCTTTAGTTTTCAGCAGAGTGCATGAATTAGATTGGAGAATTTAAATGTGTGTTCAGAGTGGCTCTGAGGTGTTAGAGTATATCAAGTTACACTGTTCTCCAAGTGACAGCCAACAAGTCACAGTGCTTTATTAGACGGAAGTCCCAGGCAAATGCAACCTCACTCCTGGTGGCCTCTGCAGAGCTTGACTCTACAAATTAGTGGGTCCCGAACTATTAATAGTTTAGTTGCTGAGTCACCTGGGGTCACCAAGAACTGAGTAACCCCATTCCAGCTTAAAATTGGGGCAATCATGTTTTGTTTTGCTTTGAAGGTTTAGTTTATTGTTTTTGACAGAGACAGAGACAGAGAGACAGAGAGAAGGGGGAGGGCCTAGAGCAGATTCCATAGTTGCACATCATCAGTTTTCGACATGGTTTTGTTCCACACAGGTGGGCGGGGGCTACGCAGGACAAGAGCTGGGCTGGGGGCCTCCTGCATGGGAGACACACCCCCTTGAGCCAGGGGCCAAACCAGGGGGGGTCGAGAACCAAACTGGGGCCTCCTGCATGGGAAGTACACCCCAGCTTAGCATATGGGTCTGCACGGGCCAGAGCCGGGATATGATCCTCAGACCCAGGGGCTGCAAAGCAAGTGCTTAACACACTGAGCCATCCCGGCTTCTCCCAACCATGTTAACACATGATATAAAAGTCACTGACAAAACCCCAAATTTTCAGAACAAACAGTGCCCCATAGCAGGCACGCAAACCAAGTCTCCATGGCTAACCTCAAGTCCCTGTCACACTTCACTGGCTGTCTAGCCTTTTGTTCTGCCATCTGCCCAAGTTTACCAGCAGACAGGATGCGAAGAGGAACGTGGGCTAAAGAAAATGTATGGTGGGGAAGCCGGGATGGCTCAGTGGGTTAAGTGCTCACTTTGCAGCGCCAGGGACCGGGGATCAAATCCTGGCCCCGGCCCGTGTGGAACCATATGCTGAACTGGGAGCTCCCCCAGTTCAGTTCTCTCTCTGTCTCTGTATCTCTCTCTCTCTCTGTCAAAAATAAAAATTAATTAATTAATTTAAAAAAAAAGAAAATGTATGGGACATAAGTGTTAAAAATTCTATCTATTGACTTCATTTTTCCTGCCATTTGTGCATGATAGTGGTGGTCAGTGCCCCAGGGCTAGTTCAGCACCTGGCACTAAACAAAGCTTAACTGCTAATTCACTTTAAATATTTTTTAAAAAGCAATACAAACAACCATCAACAGGTGACTAGGTAAAGGTAAGTTGTAATACACCCATACAATGAGATACTAATAAACATTGAAAGAAATAAGAAACAATATGATGCATCTCAAACGCTGTTGTGTTGAGTAGAAGAAGCTAGACCTCAAACAGGATATGGGTATGATTCCATTTATGTAAAAGTTTCAGAACAAGCAGGGCTCATCAATAGTATCAGAAAATAGAACCATGGCTTTTTGGGTTGGGGGCAGGGGAGAAGTGACTGCAAGGGAGTACAAGGGAATTTCTGGGGTGATAGTGATGTTCTGTATTTGATTGGGATGTTACAAAACTTTTTGAACTTGAAGTGTGTGTATAGTGTATATAGTTTGTGAATTATGCTTCAATAAAGTTAATGGAATATAGTATATAAAGTATACTGCAGTAAAGTTAATTAAAACAGAGATTAAAGGGAAAAGATGACAGAATCGTTATTGCTGGACCTTGGCCTGACTCATAGAAGTGCAGCCTTTGAGTGCAATGGAGGGGTGACGGTGCCCGATTCCCAGCCGCAGGTGTAGATGTGGTTGCATTTCCCCAGGTGCGGTGCATGGGAGGCCCCTCACACCCTCTTTCTGTCCTGGGATCCTTACTCGCACACTGGGATCGCTTCATCAGGGTGACAGCCTGTGCTTTCAGAACAGAGGGAAGGAAGGGGAAACAAACTGGTCTGTGGGGAGACTTTCCCACTGACCCAACTCCCATCCAGGACCCTCTCAGTGCAAAGACTGGCAAGGCAGCTGGGCCTCCCAGGTCTGATTTCAGGCCTACAAACTGCCCTGATCCCACACACACTTCGCCTTCTTGAGACCTGTAATGTTTCCACAGGGGACAACCTTCCATTTCCTCAATCAACATGTGTCCTCTCCTAGGACACTCACTCAGGAGTCTCCAGGAACAATACTATTCCTTTCCCAGAGCAGGCCTCGGGGGTTGAAAGAAATGCAGGAGCAGGACACAGTGGGACCCCCAGGGACCCTGGGAGTCTCTGCACACAACAGTGTTAAATATGCACTGAAAGAAAAAGAAGAGCCACGCCTAGACATTTTGCAGATTTAGCAGTTGTGCCAAGGGTCACCTGTGATAAGTCTCTGTGATCTAAAATCATTTTGCCTGCGCAATCCTGGGCTAAGGGCAAATGGGATGGAACAGAGAAGGTAGGAAGTTCATCAGAATTGCTTTGGAAGTGGTTGACAGTAATCCCCCATTCATTCAATAGACATTCATTTTTAAAAAGATTTATTTTATTATTGTTTAAAAGAAAGTGAGGGAGAGAGAGATGGAGGAGGGCCCAGAGCAGTTTCCATAGTTGTACATTCATTTCACACAGGTGGGTGTGGGGCCCCACAGGGTGGGAACTGAACTGGGGGCCTCCCGCATGGAAGGCAAGAACCTTGTGCCACAGCTCAGCATGTTTTGCAAGGGCCGGGGCCAGGGCCAGGGTTTGATCCTCCAACATCATGGTTACAAGGCAAATGCTCAACCTGCTGAGCTATTCTGGCATCCCCTGTTTATTGAGTGCCTACTTTGTCCCAAGGTCTGTGCAGGTAAGAGAAGAAAACAGACCTTTATTCTCTCTGATGAGCTTGTTATTCACCCTCCCTTCATCACATGCTCCCAGGGTCATGCCTTACCTTGTCATTTTTAATAACTGTAAGTTTTTCATAATTGCTCATCCCTTCCACTCTCTGGCCACACTTCCTATCTTTCCAGCTCATTCCTTCATGTCTAACAAACCTTTGCCTCTAGGACTTCTCTCTGATCTATTGTTTTGCCACTCTGCTACTATCCATTACCCGCTTCATGACTTCTCTGTCCTACTAATTCATCTTTAATTTATGGTCAGTCAATATAGTCACCCCTTTGCACACGTCCTCAGCTCCCTTGCTTTGCTTCCCTTTTGCTTCCTTGGACAGTGATACATTGGAATCCAAACGCCCCCAAACTCGAACAACTTGGAATCCGAACAAAAAATCAAGCAAATTTTGCCTCAGAAGCTGAACGCTGCTTTGGAATCCAAATGCCAATATGTTGTTCACCTGGGACATAGCGACCATCCAGCCCTTGGCTTTATCTGAACGCCCACTCGCTGTTTGTGTGAGGTGTACTGTGAGAGAGGTGCGGGGGAATTGGTCTAACACAGATTGTACAGGCTGCAACCCCTACCCCATCATAACGTACAGCCAAGCCATTGCTACAGTTACCTCTCTTATACTCCGGTTTATGCACGGGTTTCTGGCTACCCCTATGCTTTGTTACTTAAGTAGTTGTCTGAAGCTGTATCTTGAGTGATTTCTGTTGCTAATTGTGTGCCAATTTTGCGTGTTTTTTTTTAAGATTTATTTTTATTGTTTTTGACAGAGAGATACAGAGACAGAGACAGAGAGAAGGGGGAGGGTCCAGAACAGTCTCCATAGTTACACATCATTGGTTTTTTCTACATAGTTTCATTCCACAGGTGGGTGCGGGGCTGCACAGGGCAGGAACTGGGCCAGGGTCTCGCCCCAGGTGAAAACTGAATTGGGGGAACTCCCCAGTTCAGCAAATGGGTCTGCATAGGCCAGAGCTGGGATTCGATCCTCAGTCCCTGGGGCTGTAAAGTGAGTGCCTAACCCACTGAGCCGTCCTGGCTTCCCCCATAACTTTTATTTGGACTGGGAAACCCAAAATTTCATGGGACTTGCTTTATTGTGATCTTGGCTTTATTGAGGTGGTCTGAAACTGGACTTGTACTATCTCTAAGGTATTCCTGTAGACATCTCAGGCTCCATGCTAAAACTGAATTCCTGATATTTTCTTCATTTTAATTGATAGCAACTTCATGCCTCCAGTTGTATCAATCAAAAATCATGACTCAACCTTGACTCCTTTCTCTCTCTCATTCTCGTTATCTCCCTACCTTCAATCATTAGAAAATCGTTTGACTTTATTTTCAAAATATATACATAACTTGAAAATTCTCATCATCTCCCTGTTAACCACTCTGTTGCAAATCACCATGATATCCCACCTGAATTCAATGACTTTCTAATTGGTGCTCATACTCCCATCCTTGTTACCATACAGCCCACATTTACTATAGCAGCTAGAGTTACTCTTTTAAAATTGTAAGTCAAGAGTAATGTCAGCTGGGTGGTGAGCACGTAATGTGATGTATAGACAATGTAATGTAGAATTGTACACCTGGAAACAATGTGATTGATATCAATCAATGTCACCCCAATAAATTTAACAATTAAAAAAAAGAGTAATGTCAGGAAAGATGGTGGAGTAAGAAGCAGCAGGACTCTATCTCTCTAGCTGGACAATTATACTGTATGAAAAGTCTAAAGTAACTATTCTATTTCATAATTCTGGGGTTTATTTCAACATTTGCAGCTTCTAGGACACACTTGGCTAATAAATTGCCATTAATTTCTAATGATTACAGCCATCAGCATGGTGGCAGCTACCCATCTGCTACCTGCTGTCAGTTCCATACCAGGCATTTGTGGGGACAGTGACCCATATTTCTGGCGTGACTTGCTAGAGCCAAAGTAGGCAATAAGGACTTTGTCCTCTACATATCATGGTTCTGTGTTTGACTCTGGATTTCTGCTTCATATTAGTAAGGGAAGCCATGGAGGCTCCATGCCATTGTTTCAACTCCCATCAGCTAAATTAGCTTCCAAGAGATTTAAAACAGCAGTGCCTGTTCTTTGGATAGTCAAAACAACCCAATGTATAGTAGAATTTAGAAAGCATGCCCAAGTGTAAAAGGAAAAACTGTTTTTCACCTCCTGAGTAGGGGAAAACCTCATTCTCCCCTGATGCGCTTTCCACTTTTCTGTGAGTCCCCTTTACTACTCACACTGAATGCTTCACTTCTGACACTTATGGTCACCAAATGTAGGGAGGTTTTCACCACACTAAGCAGTTTGTTGGGGTACCAGCTGGGTGTCCTACAATTTAATTCAGTTCTGACACTATTACCCAGATAGTGTCCAACAAGTTAAAGGCTCAACCCCACAAGACTTCTTCCTCTCGTCCCCTAACCACCCACCCTTCTGACCAATCAGTTAAATTAGAGGTCCCAAAGACCCGCTCCTTCGGTTTTGTCAGAATGCTAGAGTGGCTCACAGCACTCAAGTAAACTTATGTCTACCAGTTTATTAAAGGCTGTGACAAAGGGTACAGATGAACAGCCAGATGAAGAGATGCAGAGGGTGAGGCCAGAAACATCTATCCCCATGGGGTATGTCACCCTCCTAGTATAAATGTGTTCACCAACCTGGATGCTCTCTGAATGTCATGCTATTGAGATTTCATGGAGGCTTCCTTACATAGTAACTTCATTTCTAGCCCTTCTCTCTCTAGAGGATGAGGGATGGGACTAAAAATTCCAAGCTTCTAACTATGGCTCAATCTTTCTGGTTACTAGCCCCCATTCATAAATCATCCAGGAGCCCACCCAGAATCACTTCAATAGAACAAAAATACTCCTAGTACACGTACCACTTAGGAATTTATAAGGGTTTAGGAGCCCTGGGTCAGGGATGAGGTCAAAGACAAACATTAGAACAGTAGGTGCTCTTGCTGTTCTTATCACTTAGAAAATTGCAAGGGTTTTCAAAGCTCTGTAATAGTAATCCAGGGGAAAAAAAAAAA
>PVKE010039454.1:0-15017 GCA_004027555.1 Craseonycteris thonglongyai
TCAGTGCATAGTTATTTCTATTTTACTTTTTGACAGATAGAGAGAGAGACAGAGACAGAGACAGTTAGAGAACCGAACTGTGGGAACTCCCCAGTTCAGCACGTGGGTCCTGCCTGGGCCGGAGCCGGGATTCGATCCTCGGTCCTCATGGCCTCAAAGCGAGCGCTCAACCCGCTGAGCCGTCCCGGCTTTTCCCACAACCGCAAAATTGAACTATACTCATATTAAGGTTTCATTTGACATCCACATCAGGAAATAAGCTGCTGATTTAAAAAAATAAAAGCACATAAAGACAGATCATTTCAAACAGCTCATTGACTTTTGTTACATATCTTCAATAGGAATTTAAAATGCTATTGCAACAAGGATTGAAAGGTTTCTTTCTGTAACTGACAACCAGAAGTCAGGAACACAGCTGAAAAAAGTTATAATTTATTTTAAATTCTCTTCAATCTGTGGATGGCATCTTAAGCGTGTGAGACCTACAGCAAATAGTTATAGACTAGAGGTGTCCAATCTTTTGGTTTCCCAGGGCCATATTGGAAAAACTGTTGGGCCACACAAAATACACTAATATTAATGATAGCTGATGAGCTAAAACACACAAAATTGCAAGAAAAAAAAATCTCATACATTTTTAAGAAAGGTTACAAATTTGTGTTGGGCCACATTCAAAGCCATGTTGGGCCACATGCAGCCTGAGAGTCACAAGTTGAACATGCTGTTATTGACAGTCACCCAGAAATGATGCCTAGTAAAGGAAAATAAGAATTAAAAGCTGAATTTAAAATTGAGTTCAGGGTTATGTTGAGCACTTGTCTTACAATAGTGAGGTCGGGAGATTGAATCCCAGCCCCTGCCCATGCAAACCCACATGCTGAACTGTGGTGCAACTGGTAACCATTGGGATGGTGGCAAGGGTCCATGCATTCCATGAGGGAAGCACCCAGTTTAATTCTGCCCTTGCAGCCCCACCTCCACCTGTGTGGGAAGTAACTATGTCAAAACTAATGATTGGCAACTATGGAGACGGCTCTGGGCTTTCCCCTCTTCTCTCTGTCTGTCTGTCTGTCTGTCTCTCTCATCTTCTCTCAAAACAATAAAATAAAAATCTAAAATAATAATAATAATGATAAAATAACGTTCAAGTCTACACCAATAAAAATATCAGCAAAATGATTATTTTGAGCACTCTAATATCAAGACTAATTTAAATTTAAACAGTTTCTTATATATCCTATTTTGGGACATTCCAGGTATTTAGACTATATAATTATGTAAGTATACATAGAAATTTGTATAATTATAGTTGTATGTAGTTATAGTTTTATATAGTTTATATACGTATAGTTTTATATATACTTTATAATTATGTACATTTTTGGCACAAGTTAAATATTTTGCTTATATGAAAGTTGTCAAAATAATGATTTTCATATAATGATTTTTTGAGCTATTTAATCTCTAAGAACATTGTACTCACAAAAAAAAATCTGTTTTCTCCTTTTTGTTAATACTTTTTCAAGAAAGAATGAACTGGAGTACTTTAGGAGAAGCTAAATGATTTTCCCTTGAGTTGAGAAATTTATCTACTGCACTAATTAAGCACATCATGTAAAATAGTCATCACTCATTAAATATATTACAATAGACACAATAACTTTTGAAGTAGTGATAATATAATAGCAGTGGAAACAGAAATAGTAATCAGTAGTGGTTGTTTGTTTATTTTTATTAATCTACTCAGAGAGATTTAACTACCTTAATACAATAGGATTGCATTAATTTATCACTTACTATATATCCTACACATTAGTCAAGATTTGATTTACATTTTCTTATTTAATTCTCACATTCTAATATCAAGACTAATTTTAATTTAAACAGTTCCTTATATATTTTATTTTGGGACACTTCAGGTATTTAGACTTTATAACTAGGTAAGTATACATAGAAAGTCATATAGTTATAGCTGTATGTAGTTATAGGATTCATGACAGTTTTGCCCCGCACTGTCTCAAAGTGTTCCAATTAAACCTTTTGTAAGCCGAATGGCATAAAGCAAAAGGAATCCCCTAATTTTCAAAAATTTGTTAGGTCACTAGCTTTTATGAAAAACCTTCATGAGTACCTGTTTTTACTAACCAAAATAAATGCAAAAGCCTGCATCTTTGCTTTAATAAAAAATGCCAATAATGTCCATATATATGTAGGTCTTTCATGAAAGTGTAATGGCATAATGCAAATGTTTGGAAAGTGGGGGATACCTTTATTTCCATTTATTATATAAGAGAATTGATGCTCAGAGAGTTTAAATAAGATAAACAGCTTCTAATGTTGGAGCCAGAATTTTGAAATATCTGTTTTCTAAGCTTATACTTTTGTTGCAAGTACTTCGACTGCACAATAAATTTAGATAACATGTCATATAAAATAAATTATATATAAGCAAAGAAATATTGACATAACCTTGAAAAGCTAAAGAAACTAAAAATGGAGTTTATAAGACCTTTACATTTAAAAATTATATATTTTTATTATGTAAAAGTATTCTCTCAATTTTGAATTCATGTATCATAATCCACAATGTGGGCATTTTTATAATACATATTCATAAGGGTTCACTCATATTACAGACTGAATGTTTGTACCTTCCCCACCTTCAATTTTTATATTGAAATCCAACTACCAATATGATGGTATTCCAGGCTTTTAAGGGTTATTCTGCTCTGTCTTTTGAGAATGATTAAGAATGTTTTAGGCCAAACTTTTGCATTCAAAATAATAAAATTAAAAAAAACCGGAGACTCAGACAAGTTATGTCTTTATTGAATTCACAATTTAGCAAATGGATTCAAGGCTAGTAAGATGAAATGGAACCATGGTTACTCTATCTTGGCATTTCAGCTACTACAGCAAATATCTTAACTCTGCCATGCTGGATTGTACTCTGTCTGATGAAATGAACTGTGTTAATTTTGTTTAACACTTTATTCCCAACATTGAGTCACACAGAAACTGCCAAAAAGAAGTTATTTGAAAATTGTTGAGTGAAAATCATATGAAATATAATTTCACTCCCATAAACGGCATTTATCAAAGGCTTTGTTTTTCAGATGTCAGCCTATCATTGAAACATTTCTTCATACTCATAGACAAGAAGAAAAAAAAAAACTAAAGAAGCAATAGTGAGTATTCTAAGTCTGTTTTCCTGCTATAGCATATTGCTTTGTCTTCTGTCAGTGAATTGCCATGAAGGTCATAAATAACTTGCTCTTGTTTCCCCATTGGACACATGGACATATTCCATCAGTTCTTTGTCTGAATCTTTGTTTTGATGAAATTTATAAGAACACAATATGTAAGCACTAATAAAATAAGGTTTAAATATTATTATTGTGGCATCGCTACACTGCAAACAGGAATGACAGATATTAAAATATATAAACTATTTCTAAAAATTCAGAGATCATAAAAGAGATGGCAAGTCTAAAATAGGATGAGGATACAAATTCTGATGCAGATTCTGAATGAAATAAGATCAAGTAGTGTGATTTTACCTCCAGGTACCTTTCATTAATTAATCTATCTTCTACACACATGATTCTTAGAGCCTATTATAAGTTCAGCACTGAGCTGGTCATTTGAACAGAGGTATATTAAATAATGACATGAGGTGATCCCTGCTCTCTAGGAGTTTACAAGGCCTTTAGAAAAACTAAATTTGTATACATGAATCATTCTATAATAAATGTCAACATACACAATATGAGGGAAGTTCAATAAATTCATGGAATGAGGGGATTATCACATAGATGGGAGTACTAATGCACACAGTTTGTGTGACTTAGTATATGAATATGTGCCAAATTTCAGCCTATTTGCATCTACATTCTTTCAAATATTACCAAAGGAGTACATCAATCATGAAGAAAGCCTAGCTTATGGTTAAAATTGAATTTTGCACCATTACTAAGTTCCTCACAAAACAAAGGAAAACACCTCAAATCATTTCAGAGAAAATGTTAGCAGTTTTCAGGGACCGTTGCCCTGAGAAATGTATGGTTTATAAGTGGCATAGCCTTTTCAAGCAAGGCAGAGAGTCGAATGAAGATGACCTCTATCTGGAACACCTTGTTGAGGCCACTTCCTCAGACATTGTAAAAAAAAGTTGAAAAACTTGTAGTGGAAATTGCCAGGCTGAATAAAAAGCAGCTTGCAGAAATGTTAGAGTATCACCTACAAACATTTTGAATATTCTCCATCAACATCTAATGATGTCAAATGTCAGTGTAAGATGGGTACCAAGAATGCTCACAGCACTTCAAAAACAACAGCTCAGTGAGTGTTTGTGACCTCTGCAGAGACAACAAAGATGAAGTTTTAAACTGGATTGCCATTGGGGATGGAACTTGGGTTCATCATTATGAGTCTGAGTCAAAGCAGGAATCCACGCAGTGGCATGAAAAGGGCATGCCACCCTCTAAGAAGTTTGAAGTGTCACAACCAGCTGGAAAAATCAAGGCTACTGTTTTGGGTGGATGCAAATGGTATCCTGCTGATCTGTTACAAGGATAAGGGTGTCAGAATAACTGGAGAACACTATTCCAGTCTGCTGAAACATTGAAAATAAACTGTGAAGGAGAAAAGAAGAGGAAAATGGACCAAAGAGGCGCTGCTTTTGCACAACAATGCACCTGTGAACAAGTGCAATGTTGCATTGGTTATTCTTCACAACTATGGATTCCAAACATTAAACCAATCTCCCTACAGTTCATACCTATCCCTGTCTGATTATTATTTGTTCTCAAATATAAAACAAAATTGTTTTAATAGATTTGAGAAAAAAAATGTATAGATGATAAAGAAGTTATAGCTGCAATCTCAGCATATTTTGAGGGCAAAAACATTTTTTCAAGGGTATAAAAAACTTGTTGAAAGATCTGAAAAGTGAATTAGAGTTAAGGGTGAGTATAGTGAAATGAAAAAATAATAGTGTTTTTTTTGTACCCTTCTTTCCTTTCATTCCATGAATTTCTTGGCTACTCCTCATAACTCTTAATATAGGTCTACAGTAAAATATATAAAGTTTCACAACTCCTTCTACACATTCTCTAGTATAAAAAGCTCCCAAAAAGAAAAGTTTTTTCATAACTCATTTGGATGCAAAATCTGACATGACCTGAGTTTTTTTTATGGTAAACACTTGCAGCTTCAAGTGATTCTGGGCTATTTATAATGTTCATTTATTCCACTTCATCTCAGATGACTCAGGGTATATAGATAGAACTATTAATATTTTTCAAAATGAGTTAGTGCCCCAGCACTCACTGGTGATATTACAAGAAATACTATCCATGATCTTTCTAAAATCTGAAAAACTCTGAAACCTAAAAAAGATCTCAAGGTTTCACAAAATATATTGTGGACATGTAAAATACAGAGCCAGTTAATCACATTAAATTTTTGAGGTATTAAATTCAAAAAACAAAATTATAACTCCCAGGAGAGGAGATTAAGTAAGAGCACAAGGGTTGGCAAGACTGAGAAGAGCCATGAATGCAGTAGAAGACACAACCACAACAGAAGCCCAAGCAGAGAGGGCCAGGCCAGCTAGAATGGGAGGGGCAAAAGAATAGCTGGTAGAACAGCAGTGAGGCACAATGGATGTCATCTTGGAAGAAAAGGGACTAAATTTCTTAGGTATTGCCTTTTCTTTTTCTTTCTTTCTTTCTTTCTTTCTTTCTTTCTTTCTTTCTTTCTTTCTTTCTTTCTTTTTTCTACTAATTGAATGGATCTTGAGTTCATCAGATTAAGTGAGATAAGTCAGACTGAAAAAATCAAGACGCATATGATTTCAGTTACAAGTGGAATATATAACAGAAGGTAACGAAGAAACAAAGACTCATGGACACAGTCAATAGTTTAGTGCTTACCTGAGGAGCTTCAGGGGGGAGGAGGTTGGGGGAAGAGGGAGGAGGCATCAAATATATGGTGATGAAAAGAGAACTGGGGGAAGCCGGGATGTCTCAGTGGGTTAAGCGCTCACTTTGCAGCCCCAGGGACCAAGGATCGAATCCTGGCCCCAGCCCGTGTGGACCTATATGCTAAACTGGGGAGTGGCCCCAGTTCGGTTCTTGCCGGGGTGAAACCCCAGCCCAGTTCCTGCCCTGTGCAGCCCTGCACCCAACTGTGGAATGAAACCATGTGGAAAAACCAATGATGTGCAACTATGGAGACTGTTCTGGGCCCTCCCCCCTTCATACTGTCTCTGTATCTCTCTCTCTCTCTATGTCAAAAACAATAAAAATAAATCTTAAAAAAAAAAAGAGATCTGACTCTGGGTGGTGAACACATACACAGACAATGTAATGTAGAATTGTATACCTGAAACCTTTGTAATTTTTACCAACCATTGTCATCCCAATAATTTTAACAATAATAAATAAATGAATATATAAATAAATTTCAACAACAGAAAAGAAAAATACAGGGGTTGGGATTTTCATTAGTTAAAAAATAAAGAATAAATGTAGAATTTTTAGTGACAATTTGTATGATAAGCCCTGAATTTAAGAGCAATTGATATTGAATGACAGGCAGAATAAATTTAAGGAGAGCACTATTACCTTAGGAGAGGTCTGCTGGAATGCTTTTTGTAAGAACCGTGTGTGAAATGATGATGAACTGGAATAAGATAGTGAAGTTGGGAATACAAAATGGCACTTGTTACTGTATCTCTAATTTAGCTCGTTTTGAAAATCAGAAAAGATTTCTAAATGTAGTTACTCCACATTCTGAAATAACTATTTGGAATGGGATACCTGAAAAGGTTTGAAGCAGAACAAACCCTTTCATCTACTTCATCAGAGCCATCTGGACGTCTTGAATGTGTACCGTTGTTTTCTGTCCCATTTGAAATGGTACATCTGGTAAGCCTAGTTCAGCCACACCAGTATGTTTTAGATGATATAATAATGCTAATTAGATTTCTCCTTCTATCAAGAGAACAGAGCTAAGTTTTTGAAAATATGAAATATCAAGGCAAAGTCATATGTCTTTTCTGATATCCTTGGCCTGGTTAAATCTATCTATCTATCTATCTATCTATCTATCTATCTATCTATCTATCTATCTATCTATCTATCTATCATTCTATCTATCAATCTATCTATCATCTATATATCAATCTATCATCTATCTATCTATCTATTATCATCTAGCCTTCAATTTTTAAGGGAAAATAAAGAAACTCTTTCCTTAAAGTTGAAGGTAGAAATCACTTTACTTTTAAAGAGCTTCTTGTCTTGTATAAATCTACTGGCTTTTTTATACTCTGTAAGTATGTTTCTAACTTATCCTATAAGGCTAGTCAAGAATTGACATTTCAAATTATTCAACCTGACTTACTATAGACAGAATTACAGAAGCAAAGTTTGCTAGGTTTTCTTGGGGCTGTGATACATTAAATTCAATAGTATAATACATTCTCAATTCACTCAAAGCATTATTCATATAATGGCCTCAAGTGGTAAATATACAAGAAAGCAATAATTTATTATTCAAACTTTTTATCCTCTCACTGAGACTCAGATTTTGCTAGATTTAAAACATGTGGAATAAATATAATTAAATATCTTTTTACATATTTGTCATAGTCAAGCCATTTTATTAATTCACTTCATTTGTAGACATTATATTGCTTCTTCTAAGTTCCTAATGTTTCAAAAATGATGTATGTATGCAAGATAGAGTTCACACTAGCATACTTTGCTTTTTTGCAGAAGCTGGATTCAGAGGTCTCATGAACTGACTGGAAATTAGAACAGCAAATGCCAGTCTTCATTCTCTGGCTGACTCAACAGGAGTATCTGCCTGCCATTAAATTTTTTGGCTACAGAATCCCATCTAAACAAAGGTCTATTTTTTCCAGGGCCTTTTACTTGGTTTAATTAATGGGTTTAGCACTTGATTTATCATTTAAATCAAATAAATTTAAAATAACAAGATGTGTAAATAATTTTTAGATAGGAGAAAGAAACTTTACTAAATCTAGATGCAAACTTTATTTTTTAATTTGACGGTAACAATAAGCACAAAAATATTAATATAGTTACTCACTGGAATAGTCATCAACCTTTGTGAAAAATATTGTTACTTGAATTAGTAAGTTTGCTTAAGAAATGATAGCTTTTATCCAACCAACAAATTAAAAATTAAATGTAGGTAGATATAAAACTACGCCTATTTTATTAAATCCTTTAATATATTTAGTAGGAAAACATTCTAATTAATGTCATATTTTATATCACTTCTCTATTAGTACTTTTAATATATATATACTAATTCTACTCACTAGTCTAATTTTTAACCAGTTTTTTTTCTATGTTTATTTCCCAAATCTCCAACTAAATATGCATTTCTTTAGGCAAAGGCTTTGCTATTTTGTTTTATTTATCACTGTAGCTTCTAGTAAAATATTCTGCATACAGCTGGTTTTAAATTAACATTGTAAGCTGACAAACTCTAATTGGAGGTGGCCTTCCAGAACCTCCAGTCCAGAAGGCTCATAAAACATTTGGGATTTTAAAAATCAGGTTGAATAAGCACAATGACCTAAGGCAGTAGAAACAGATGCAAAGCAACTGAGAGAAATCTGCCGGGAGCTATTCTGATTGAGTGAATGTCTATAGAAGGAGGGAAGAATTCCAGTTGATGCCCGGTGACTACCTCTTAGGAGGGTGTGTTTGACTACCGTATTTTCCTGCATATAAGACGACCGGGCGTATAAGACGACCCCCTAATTTTACAGTTAAAACAGGTTTAGGCCTATATTCGCTGTATAAGACTACCCCCCACTTCCGAGGCAACACCAGTTCTTTTTTTAATTAAATTTTTAATGAATGACATTTTTCGAACATACCATAATATACCGTACATTGATAGAACATGTATATTGCATGCATAAAAAGCCTGCTTGGATTGGCTGAGTTAGAGAGGCGGTCCGAGCAGCCTTGCAGTGATTGGTGCGGGATCGAGTTGGAAAATTTGTTTAGCGGCATATCGAGATGTTTTTCGGGATATACTCGGCGTACAAGACGACCCCCGATTTTTAGTTGACTTTTTTTCGTTTCAAAAGTCGTCTTATATGCCAGAAAATACGGTAGTAGTGAATGGATAATAATAAGTTTGATAAAGAGAGGACTAAATTGATTTAAAAGGAATTCTTCCAGTATGTCCTCTGAATAAGAGGAAGTACGAAATAGGCAGTATTTGGGGGGAACTAAGAGCTAAATATCCTATAGACTTAAGGCCATGCTATGGACTCTGTTCTACTAAATTTGACAATTGTGAAAGAAAGTGAGACTCACTGGTAGAAAAACATAAGGAAAAAAAAAGAATTACATTAAAAAATGAATTTAAGACCTTCTCTAGAGATAACATTATTTTAAATTATACCTTGAAATTGATGTTGAACAAAATACTGAACTTTAAAAAAGATGTGCTTTGTTATTATATAAAGTCATATTGCAAATTAGATTAAGTAAAAATATGTACTAATTAATATTTTAATACTATATATAAAATAACTTTTGATAAAGATTATAAAAATAAAAATACATCAGATGCAAGGCTTGTTACTAAAGTTAAAAGCTACCCATTAGAATTCTATAATGTATTATCATACCAAGTTAAACATACTTCCCTTTACATACATGTGTTTTTTGAGTTTTTCCAGAAGCAAACCTTGATACAAAGCTTCTAATACAAGCGATGCATTTGAACAGTGTTCATAGAAGTAACATAGGGTACTGTGAAAGGGAAGGAAAACAATTATAAAAGGTGTATTATGAAGTTAGTGACCACTGTGAGGTATTTGAATTAATTTTCCTAAGGAACTCTAGGAGACACCAAAACAGTCTCTCTGAGTCACCCTATTCAAAGAGCATAGGAGCTGGGGTAATTTCATACCAACTTCCACTAATTATTTTGGAAAGCTATTGGGTGGGTATTAACTTTCCAGAACTTCTGCCTGCTGAGAATATTGGCAGAATAGACTCTGGAAACCAAAGATAACCTCCAGGAAAAGAATTTCAGGTACATGAATTTGGAAGGCACTCCAGTGTGCACAGAAATAGAATAAAAAGAAGAAATTGGAAGGTCACCAACAACATCTACAATGACAGTTGACCAAGGAATTTCTACAGTTTTGATGCATCTTGACTTAGTGAGCTCTTTTACATTCTACATTTTTACATATGAATGAAATCTTTATCAAAATAGTATCTCTGTGGTTAATCTTGAGGTTATAATAAAAAATAAAATTAGATTTCAGTCTGTAGGAACCTTCTTTCACAGATGAATATTCAGTTCTCATTTTTAAAAGAAACTAACAGTTAGCTTTAGAAATGAAATTTGAATTTTCTAAAACACATTTTAAGTCAAAATGTAAAACTGAAGTGACTCAATTTACCAAACTGGCCTCCTTAAGTAAATAACAAATATTTCCTCATACTTCAGTTGTAGCAACTTTAGACAAATAAATATTGGACTACATTTTCTCTTTTGTTAATGATTTATATTTATTGTTTTTGACAGAGAGTGACAGAGAGAGAGAGAGAGAGAGAGAGAGAGAGAGAAGGGGGAGGGCCAAGAGCAGTCTCCATAGTTGTATGTCTTTAGTTTTCTATATAGTTTCACTTCACAGGTGAGCACAGGGCTGTGCAGGGCAGGAACTGGGTCGGGTGCCTCTGGCATGCGAGGCACTCCCCCCCTGGCAGCCTATTACACAAGAAGCATACCCAGGATAGGAGGCCAAATGAGGGCCTCCCATATGGGAAGCTTGCCCCAGCAAGAACCAAACTAGGGGTACACCCCAGTTCAGCATATGGGTCTGCACGGGCTGGCGCTGGAATTTGGCCCTTGAACCCCAGGTCTGCAAGACAATTGCTCGACTTGCTGAACCCTCCTAGCATCCCTCAGACTATATTCTGATGGGTAGAATTTGATAGAGAAACTATATGGTGGCCCAAAAGTAGGTATAGAGAATACTGTAGTTTATTTGCATTTTATGATATTGTTTATTACATTTATTTTAATATTGTTTAATCACATAAGCACTTGAAATGTCTTCTATCAATGTTTCGATATTCTTCGAACCTGTCCAATACACTGCTTTAGAATCCACTTTCTTTGCTCTTGAATCAAGTTTGTTGTCATCATTCACAATATCAGTAAAGAAAAATAATCATTTTATATGCCCTCCGCTATTATTTCCAACTGTCAAATTGATATTTACCTGCCACTTTGTGGTGTGTCAGTGTGTATGTGTATCCATACAATCAATTGTGATGAATTTCATTGATTCAACTGTATACCTACTTTTGGGCCACCTTGTATAACAACTCTGAGAATTAGTCACAGAATGAAGATAGCACATTGACATTGTAGTCTTCCATAAGAAACAAGTCCTACATGTCTTCTTTCATGAAAGAATAGATAAATGAGAAATGAGAAAATAGTTCAGCCTCAGAAGACATTAACATAGAGTTCCAAAGGGGAGACATCTCAGACCAGGAGTGCCTTCTACACTAGGGGTAGGGGTAGTAAAATTGGAATCCACTTTGTGGATATAATCAACATAAGGATTTTTTTTTTTCTTTCAAGTTATTTATTTTTTTTTATCAAAGTGTATTTGCTTGGAAATCATTAAAACATGTTAAAGAGCATAAAATGATTCATACATGTTTGAAGACACTCCAAAACTACATGAACACATTGTAGAAAGAAAGAATAGATAAACATAGTAAATTCCCAAGTAAACAGCTATTAGGATAAGAATAACAAGTATCCCGAATACCTTAGTAGCATAAAAAAGCATTTCCACTCATAAAAATTTCAATCTCATTTTTCCTACTCCAGTACATCTCTTAAATATTTCCCCTGGAGATGGTGAGTCTGAGATTCAAAACCCTTTCATTCTGTGACTAAAAAATGGCTGGGTCCTCAGACACTTAACTGGAGACTCTGCATTCAGTGAAAGATAAATCAAGACAATGAGTGAAGAATTATGTGAGATGTTTCCAGCACTTGAATGAGCATCACATATATCACTTCCTCTGACATTCCATTGGTCAAAACTATTCTTATGACCCAATCTAGATGAACAGAGATGGGGAAATAGAGTTTAGCTGTGTATTAAGAAAATAGGGATGCCAGGATAGCTCAGCAGGATCAGTGCTTGTCTTCAACCATGAGGTTCAGGGATCAAATACTGGCTCTGGCCTATGCCTACTCATATACTGATCAGCAGCACAACTGTTAACTACCAAGATGGCTCAATGGTGAAGGTTCTCGCCATCTGTGCTTGAGGCCCTTGGTTTGCTTCCCATCCCATACAGCCCCACATTCACCTGTGTGGACTAAAACCATGTCACAACTAATAATGTACAACTATGGAGAGTACCCTGGGCTCTCCTCCCACTTCTTTCTCTCTCTCACCTTCTCTTGAAACAATAAAATAAATATAAATAAAAAAAAAATAAAAAAAATAAATAAATAAAAGACACATTGGTTTGGTCATTGTTTTGAAGTAGTCTACTAAAAGTTGTGATTAACAGCTTGAAATTTTGAGGTGTGTTTCTAATATAGCGTACTAAAGAAGTTTGATCTTGGTCTTGTCCTCAGGGAATATTTTTATCAATGAATTAGAAGAAATATAAGAAATTAATACTTTTTAATTGTTCAATTGATTGGCATAACAATGGTCAGCAAAAATTATGTAGGTTTCAGGTGTACAATTCTATACTACCTTTTCTATGCGTTGCATTATGCATTCACCACCCAGAGTCAGTACTCCTTCCATCAGCCTATATTTGACTCCCACTCCCTCCTCTCCCACCCCGCTCTCTGCTTACCCTCGGGTGAACACTAAGCTATTAACTCTTTCCATTAGTTTTTGTTTCTTTGTTGCTTTCAGTTTCATAATCCACATATGAGTGAAGTCATACGGCTCTTGTTTTTTTGTTTTGTTTTGTTTTGTTTTCTGTCTGGCTTATTTCACTTGGCACAATGATCTCAAGGTTCATTCATTTTGTCACAAATAGGAGCATTTTATATTTTCTTATAGCTGAGTAATATTTCATTGTGTATATGTGCCTCAGTTTCTTTATCCAGTCATCTATCAAAAGGTACTTTGGTTGTTTTCATGACTTGGCCACCATGAACCACGCTATGATGAACATTGGGGTGCATCTGTCACTGCAGACTAAGGTTTTCAAATTTGGGGGGTAAATACCCAAAAGGGGTATTGCCCAGTCATACAATAGTTATTAGGGAAACACAAATCAAAATCACTATGAGATACCATCTCATGACTGTTAGAGTGTATATTATCAACAAGATAATGTACAAGTAATAGTGAGGAAAATGAACCCTCCCACAATGTTGGTGGGAATACAAATTCATACAACTGCTTTGGAGGGGGGTGTAGACAGTCCTTGGAAAATTGGAAACAAAACTAATATTTTTATTTAAATAAAAAGTATATAAAAACTAAAATGAATAGAAAAATTCTAAAACAAACATATCAAAATATTAAACTATTTATGCAAAGCTAAAAATTAAATTAAATTTAAAAAGTATAATATATAAGATTCATATAAGATTCTGCTTTTAGGTCTATAATATGGTCAATTATAAAAAAAATAATATTAATGGACTGTGAATTTTTAATGTTTAGAAAAGTTTTTACCACAAAATGCAAGTCAACAAAATAAAATATTGCTTTAAACTTTTAAAAGCAAAGTAAGTAATTTTATTAATAAGAATTCAAACTTCTTGATTATAAGGACAATATTCTCAATTTGGACTGTGTGGACCAGCTCATATCCACAATAAAGCTATAAATCAGCTTTACTAAAATTTTAGGAAAACACTGACAAAATTAAGCATGTTAGCTGATCCATTAGAAGGTTAAAATGTCTAGAAAATACCTCATATAACAAATATTAAATTAAGTGGAAATAACAGATGTGTGAAAGAAGGCTTAGGGTAGATGTCATAGTAACTGTTCAAATATTTTAATGATCATCTGAAAGAAAGCATAGATATAGATTTGCATATTAAAAGTTATAGGAAAGTCAATTACCTCACAATTAAAAAACATCAATAAACACTGCCCAAAAATTATACAAGCACTTAAAATAGTAAAGAGCTTACTAGCAGAAATATACTGACAGAAACTAGTTATACTTTATGCAAGACATTCAGCAGAGAAAATTAGATGAGTTCAAAAGCATATAATATATATCTTTATCTTCCTGTTCATATAAAAAATGAGGAATTTGTGCATTCTCCACATGATTTTGACCTGATATTTGACTCACTAGGAGTCTATATACTCACTATAGTTTTTACTTAAGGATTTCTTTTAACTAAATTAATTTATTAGAGAGTCAAACACTAATTGAGAATTAGACTGGTCATGTGCCTCATGAGTAAATAACTCTGAGAAACTAGCATACTTCATTTGAAGCATACACAAAATGTAAAAATACAGGCTTAAAATTTATTAATAGGGTAATTACCATTACAGTAAACCATTTTAATGAGCAATGTTAATTACTACATCAAGCATTATTAAGATTTTCCAAATTTGAGGCTGAAGTTTTGGGAGGATGAATTGTGAGTAACCAAATTATGCTTAATGAGATTAATTTAAGGCATTAGTTTTCTTCAAGGGCTTGCCATGCTACCAAAATTCCCATTAGTCATTCTAGTCCTTTTTATAAACTTTCTTATCCAGAATTCACGTTGATGGGTCCAATAAAAAGAAACTCAAACAACTCAGTCAATCATTTGTAACTGTGCAGATATAAATCTTTCTAACACAGGTAAATTGTATTTGGGGAATAAATTCATAACATGCCATCCTAATCTCCCACTAATTTCTCAGATGACAATATGATAAATAAATCTAACAGACAAGGACCAAAAAAAAAAAAAAAAAAAAAAAT
>PVKE010039455.1:0-15005 GCA_004027555.1 Craseonycteris thonglongyai
GTGGTTGGAAGGGGAGCTGATTCTGGTTGGTGGGCACATAATGCGATGCATGGGTGATGTGATGTGGACTTGTACATCTGGAAACTATCTAATTGTTACCAACTAATGTCACCCTATTACATTTAACAATAAAAAAACAAACAAACAAAAAAACAAACAAAAAAAAACTAAAGGGAAAAAAGGAAAAAAGGGAAGAAGAAAGAAAGAAAGAAAGGAAGGAAGGAAGGAAGGGGAAAGGAAGGAAGGAAGGAAGGAAGGAAGGAAGGAAGGAAGGAAGGAAGGAAGGAAGGAAGACAAAGCAGTTATCTCTAAGTCTTTCGCTAGTTGACACTACGGGTCTGGTACTGCACCTAGCTCTTATATCCTTTTAATTTATAACTTCATGTTTTCTATCATCCTACTCTTAGCTTGGAAGGCATCATCTATTAATACCTTCTGTGCCCAGTAAACCCCTAAACAAATTTTGAAGCTTAGCTCAAAGTCCACCATCCCAATGAAGTCTTAATTTCTCAGATAAGCATAATTTTCCTTCATTTACACTTTAATAACACTTCAGCAGCAATTTGCCTGTAATTTATATTATAGCTAATGATTTCCCAGTGAGCTTTCTCTGGCAATCTGTATATACACAATTTCACCTAGAATATATCATTATGAGTAGTTGTAGAATAAACAAAATGGTCTTTCCCTTGGGAAATAGTGGGCAAGTACTTGATTGTGACATTTTCAGTAAAACCACTTATCGTATATGTGCACAGAGATGCAGCACTCTTTCCTGCTGCCAGGTGAACACATCCATGACCATGCTGGAGAACATACTGAAACAAATGATCTGCAGCTCATTCCAGACCTTGCTTATTGAGAAGCGTTTTGGACCCTCTCCAAGCTCATCAAATGTCATTTAAATTCAGAATCCCAGAAAGATTTTTTTCAGGCTAGGTACGTGGAGCTGATCTGATATAATGCCTTGATTTAGCAGAAGTAGAAATTCTAACCAAGAAAAATGAGGACCCATTCCTGTGAATGGCAGGAAGGGTCTATTATCCGGTTCTTGACTATAAAATCTCATTTCTCATTACCTTGTATCCTAACATCAGCTTTCACCTTGTCAAGAAACGTCTTCACCTGGTATATCTTGGGGAAGATGGAACTTGCCTCATCTCTGGAACTGCTTACCTAGCTGCAGCCCACGTCCTGCAAAAATCTCATTATCATTTCCTTCTTTAAGCCATCTCATATTTCTCTACCAGGCAATTCTTTTTTTTTAATTGTTTTTTGACAGAGAGAGAGAGAAAGAGAGAGAGAGAGATACAGAGACAGAGAGAGAACTGAAGTGGGGGAACTCCCCAGTTCAGCACATGGGTCCATATGGGCTGGGGCAGGGATTCAATCCTCAGTCCCCAGTGCTGCAAAGTGAGCGCTTAACCCACTGAGCCATCCCGGCTTCCCTGACCAGGCAATTCTTAGAGTTACTGTGCACAGTGCCCTTGAGAGGCCATTGCTAATTCATCCCAAGTGTCAACAGCAGAGGAGAAGACTTGTAGTGGACCATAGTTCTTTTTACTCTCTCATGACTTTATTCCCAACACCATCACATTAACTCTGCAAGCAACTAATTAATACTTTAGTGGTACCTAGTATATAGTAAAGAAAATAATGAAGAGGATAAACACTTTAAATAGTATACCTACTCTAACTCTTTTTATGATTCAGGAGGGAAAAACATACTCCAAATTTTAAGACCATCTCAAGTGATTTTCCTTGTAGATATGTTTCCATTCTTATTCTTAATATCCTGCTATACTTCCTAGTTTATACCTACAGGGTGGGAATAGTTGCATTGTTTTCAGAGAAACACCATTTCTTAGCACATCTTTCCATCACAACTCAATCCCTGGGAAGAAATTTACTAATCACTATATTTATCAAAATCTAAATTATTCTTCCTGAAGAATATCACCAGTATAGCTTCAGCAGAAGAGAGGAGTACATTTTTTTTCTTTTGGAGAAGCTGACTTGGAAGTGCCTGAAAGAATCTGTGTCAAAAACTGCTAGTTGCCTACTCATAATCACTTTCCACTTCTCTCTTGCTAACAGAATCCCAAAGTAATTTGGTAAGGTAATATTCTCATCTTTAAAGAAAGAAACAACCAGAAAAATTTAAAGACATCATCATGTGACATGAGCAAAAATTGACTGTCTAGGTCACACAAGAAGTATGCTGTTGTGCAGATAAGATGTGGCAGGTACAGTTGGCATGCCTTTGCTTACCCTGTCATCCCTCCTTCCAGCCAAGAATGCAAGCACAATGCCCAAAGGTTCCACAACCATCTGATAACCAAGGGCTTAGGATGACAGAGCAGAGGATAAAAGGAATATTGATGATGTCATTGCACCAATCCCAGACTTCAAATTTCTTGTAATCTGAGAAAAAAAATAATAACTCCATGCATGGTTGTACCACGTGTTGGCATTTCTCTACATGTTGCTGAATTCTAAAGGTGCAGCATTTAAAGAGAAACTACTACCTCATAGGGCACCTAAATGCTCATACCTTATGTTTCTGTAAGTAATATACTAACAGCAGCAGAGTCTCTAGTTAACATCTATGAAAATAATGAGGGCAGAAGAGTTTTCCTCAAAGACGCTTAAATATAAGAAATAATGTCTTTTCTTGTAGTTAAAATTGTTGCAGGCACAGGTTTAAATCTCCCCAACAGCATTAGGAGACACAAATTTTTACTTCCATTTTGCAGATTTGGAAATGGAGAAGTAGAGTATGTAAGTGTCTTGTTTAGACTTTACCTAGTTATAATTTATGACATTGAGATTCAAAGTCAAGTCCATCTGCTCAAAAAATCTGCCTTTTGGTTTACCACTTAAAGTGACTTGAAACTATTATGGAAGCCAGGACAGCTCTGTGGGTTGAGCTCTCACTTTGTAGCCCTGGAGACCGAGGATCAAATCCAGGCTCCTGTCCATGTGAACCCATATGCTGAACTGGGGTGTGCTTCCCATGCGGGAGGCCTTCATTTCAGTTTTCACCCCTCAGTTCAGCCACTGGTTCGAGGAGCCATGCCTCCCACGCAGGAGGCCCCTAGCCCATTTCCCACCCTGCACATCCCCCGCCCACTTGTGTGGAACAAAACCATGTCAAAAACTGAGACATATACAACTATGGAGACTGCTCTGGGCCCTTCCCCTTCTCTCTGTCTTTGTCTCTCTCTGTCGCTGTCAAAAACAATAAAATAAATCTTAAAAATATATATTATAAAAGATGCAGAAAAATGAAAATGTGCCAGGCCCACCCAGCATGAAACATAGAACACTATAAAAGTAAAATCTTTGAATTTTTTCTACCAAAGATATAGGCGTACAATACTATAGAAATAGGTATGGAGTACCAATTGTTCCTTTTGCTAAAAAGATAGTCATATGCACTGTAATTCAGCAAGTCAGACAGTGTTAATCAAATAGATTGAGAAGTCATTCCAGAAACAAGATTCCCCAAATAAATACTTGTAGTTTGTTTACATAATGTGGTTTAATAATACATTTGGAAACTGAGGATAGTAATGTGTGACCATAGAAATAGGAGAGCATCAGAGTAGACACTGATTTCTCAGCACCAGTAGAAGGGGATCAATATAGCATGAACCAGGTGATATCAGGATGGCTCACAGATTAAGTACTCACCTTGGAGCCCCAGGTCCAAGGATTGAGTCCCAGCCCTGGCCAGTGTAGACCCATATGCTGAACTGGGGTGTGTGCTTCCCATGTGGGAGGCCTTCATTTTAGTTCTTTCTGGGGTGAGCTTCTCATGTGGGAGGCCCCAGGCTAGCAAGGGTGTGCTTCCTATGTAGGAGGCCCCTGGCCCAGTCTCCACCCTATGTGGCTCTGTGCCCACCTGTGTGGAATGAAACTATATAAAAAACTAATAATGTACAACTATGGAGACTATTCTGGGCCCTCCCCCTTCTCTTTCTATCTCTCTGTCTCTCTCTGTCTCCATCAAAAACATTAAAATAAATCTTAAAAAATATATAATATGAACCATTGAGAAGAGTACAGGCAAATTCGGACAAATAAACCAATCTATACTTGTCATATAATCTCTTTCTTACTTTCAGTTGTCAAGTATGTTTGCTTGAGAAAAGGCCATGGTTTCCTAATTTCTCCAGAAGTACTATACGAGGACATGATGTACAGGCTGGGACAGCAAACAAAGCTGGGCCTCAGAAGACTAAGAGTAAAGCAGACTTGGGGAGCACCCCAGAGGCAAAGGAGCAAGAGCTGTAGAAGTATAGCAAAGTAAATAGGTAGATAAATAGATGATAGACACAGATAATAGATAGATGATAGATAGATAGATAGATAGATAGATAGATAGATGATGGATAGATAGATAGATAGATAGATGACAGATAATAGGTATATAAATAGATGATATACACAGATGATACAGGTAGGTAGATGATAGATCGATAGATAGATAGATGATAGAGAGAGATGACAGATAGATGATAGATAGACAGACAGACAGACAGATAGATAATATCTAGATAGAGATAATACTCAAAGTAAGAGAAATTAAGGGTAGGGGTCAGCAGTGCAGGTGGCTGATATTGCTCCTCTTCCTCATTCCAGTTCCAGGTAGGTTCTCTATTCCTGAAGCCTTTGGTTTCTGTGTGCTCTTTTGCAAACACAGCTACATGTTGCCCTTCTTTCTGGTTTTGTGACTTCCTTTGACACATAGAACGTGAAAGAAGTGATTCTATGACAGCCCAAGTGCAGGTCTTGAGAGACCTTGTGTACTTCTGCACTTCATCTTGTAGCTTTTGCCAGCTAACATGTGAGCAAGGCTGGGTTACTTGTTAAATGACAAGAGACGTGGTGAAGTTACTCCCAACACCCTACCAGTAGCCACTAATCCCTAGAAGCAGAGTCACTTAAATGACAGGTAGTGGATCACAGATGAGTGACAGAGCCTCACAAAGACCAAACACCACACTGCTGGACCCAGTGTAAGCTTCTGACTGACAAAAGCATTATCTGAATCAGAGGTGGACACAGTTTTTTCAGAAAAGGGGAGAAAATAAATCATTTAGGTTTTGTGTGCCATATGTCTTCTCTGTCTCATCTTCTTGTTTCCTTATAATGCATTAAAAATGTAAAAACCAGGTTGACGGATTAGTTCAACTGGGTTGAGCACTCAACTTGCAGCCCCTGGGTCCAAGGATCAAGTCCTGGCCCTGGCCCGTGTGTACCCATATGCTGAACAAGGGGCGCTTCCCTCGTGGTAGTCTCCGAGCTCAGTTCTTGGCCTGCACAGCCCCATGCCCACATGTGTGGAATGAAATTATGTCAAAAACTGACATACAATGATGAAGACTGCTCTAGGCCTTCCCTCTTCTCTTTCTATTCTCTCTGTCTCTCTCTCTGTCAAAAAATAAAATAAAATAAATCTTTAAAAAAAATGTGAAAACCGGGGAAAGCTGGGATGGCTCAGCGGGAAATGGGATGGCTCAGTGGGTTAAATGTTCTCTTTGCAGCCCCTGGAATGAGGATTGAATCCTGGCCCTGGCCCGTATAGACCCATATGCTGAACTGGGGTGTGTTTCTCATGTGGAGGACCCCCAGTTTGGTTCTGACCCCCAGTCCAGCACCTGGCTTAAGGGAACATGCCTCCCAAGCAGGAGGCCCCCAGCCCAGTTCCTGCCCCGCATGGCCCTTGCCCACCTGTGTGGAATGAAACCATGTCGAAAACTGATGACGTACAACTATGGACACTGCTCTGGGCCCACCCCCTTCTCTTTGTCTCTCTCTGTCTCTGTATCATTCTATCTGTCAAAATAAAAAAAAAATGTGAAAACTAACAACACACTCGAGTTAGACTAAAACTAGGTAGTCAGATTTTGCCTATAAGCTGTATGTAATTGGCTGACCCATGGTTTCCATAAACGTTCCTTGTTTTAAGGCTGCTAAAGTTTGTCCCACCCTTCCTGCCAAATTTGTATATTGAAACATAATCTCCAATGTGATGATATTTGGAAGTGAGACCTTGTAGGTGATTAGGTAATGGAGTGGGACCCTCATAAATGGCTTTAGTGTTTTTATAAAAGAGATTCCAGACAGCTCCTTGCTCTTCCCATCACATGAGGACCCAGCAAGAAATGATTGTCTGTGAGCCAGGAAGCAGGCTCTCACCTGACAATGAATCTGTGGACAATGTGATCTTGGGCTTCCCAGCTTCCCAAACTATGAGAAATAAATATTTCTAGTGTAAGCCACCCAGTCTAAGGTCACTTTTGTTACAGCAGCCTGAATAGACTAAGACAAAGGCACTACGTTTTAAAGTTGTTTGCTTTGTGGAAGTTAACTCTTACACTGTAAGTAACTTCTATCTCTTTTTTTTCCAGAAAAATGGTTATTTTGTGAGGAAGCAGGGATGGCTCAGTGGGTAAAGCACTCACTTTGCATCGCCAGGGACCGAGGATCAAGTCTCGGTCCCTGCCCGTGTGGACCCATATGCTGGGCTGGGGAGTTCCCCAGTTCAGTTCTCTCTCTGTTTTTGTCTCTGTCTCGTCTCTCTCTCTCTGTCTCTCTGTCTCTCTGTCTCTCTGTCTCTCTCTCTCTCTCTCTGTCAACAACAATAAAGTAAAGAAATCCAAGGCTCAATGGTTAAAAAAAAAAAAAAAGAAAAATGGTTATTTTGCAACCCAAATTGCCTTGACGTGTATTGCAACTTTGAAATAACAGTGTCCACGAGGGAATGAGACAGTTTTGCACTAAAATAATCTGAAACAGCAGGGTTGGAATCCCTTAAGAATTTGTGAGTTTGTTTAGACAGGGTTCATATAGTCTATTTTCAAAAAGGGTTCTTTCTTTGAACCTTCAAAATCTGATATACTCAGAAAGCAAACCTTTCTTTGTGTTATTCCTTGCCACTTAATGCAGCTGGGTTGTCGTCTAAATGTGATTCCTTACAACATATGCTTGCTCTGATGGAAGAAATTAGCAAAGGATTATTGCTTTCCCTAAATCGATTAGGCTGAAAGGAAATGCATTGTTTTTCTTTTGCTGTCATTCAGCTTTATTTCTAAGACAACATGTGTAGGGATTGGATTCTATTAATGGAAAGATTAGCACAAAATTTGCCACCTTACTCACACCTTGTTTCAATCTTATTGACTTGGACTCTGAATATATATTCTTATGTATAAAATCAGGAAAAATTACTAAATACAAGAAAATCTTGTGTAATGAGATAGATGGGTGTGTGGAGGCAGGGGAGCATTTTTCTTTGTCTTCACGCACTAAAGACAGCTTAAAGGAAAGGCAACTAGAAAATTTAAATTTCTTCATAAGGCACATTTATTTCAGGAAGAACTCAATCTCTGCACACATCTAGTTTTAAAAAGATGCTAATGTAACAGCACAATTCTTCATTTCCTAAAGTTGTATTTGGTTCATTAGCAAAAAGAACAATCAAAAACAAGAGACAACCTTTTGTTTTCCATTGTAGACAAGTGAAAATTATGGATTGCGTTGCAGAGAAAGCATGGTTGTTTGGGGACTAATAATACTTTAGCAAACAATGGAAGTAATTTCTCTATAAGGTATTTGAAAAACCTGAAACATACAATGATTTTCATCACAGAAACAGAGAAAAAAAGACAACTAAAAAAACTAAGTTTTCTGATAACTTGACTACTTAAGCAACAGACTGTTGACAAAATTGAGTTGAATCATGCCTCATAATAAATATCAGATATTAAAAAATTTTATTTATATTAAGTGAAATTAAAGTCTTATTTTAAAAATCATTTTTAAAGATTTATTTTATTGTTTTTGACAGAGACAGAGAGAAACAAAGACAGAAAGAGACAGAGAGATGGGGGAGGACCCAGAGCAGTCTCTATAGTTGTACATCATCAGTTTTTGACATGGTTTCATGCCACATACTGGGTGGGGGCTGCACAGGGCAAGAACCAGCCTGGGGGACCTCCCGCATGTGAGGCATAGCCCTGCGAGCCAGGGGCCAAACCAGGGGCCTCCAATATGGGAAGTTCGCCCCAGTGAGAACCAAACTGGGGGCCTCCCACATGGGAAGCGCACTCCAGTTTGTCATATGGGTCCACATGGGCCAGGGCTGGAATTCAATCCTTGAACCCTGGGGCTGCAAAGCGAGAGCTTAACCCACTGAGCCATCTGGCTTAATTTTTTGTTTTTTTTAAGATTTATTTTGTTGAAAATCTTAACATTAGCCACAGATCCTTACCTATATCAGTTAAAATCCTGTATATAAAATAATAAATTATCTTTCTATATATTTGCATATACATATATTAATAACATACATAAATATATAATATATATAGGCTTGGTACTTGAAGAGTTGTAACATAAAGTTAAGAAAGAGGACAGGAAAAAAAAGATAATTTTTGAAAATCAGAAGTACTGATGCTTCTTTAGGGCCCAAACATTTTCACTTATTGTGGTGAAATTGAAGATTTTTTTTTAAAGCGCTGTTTCTTCTTAGGCTGTTTGAGTCCAGGATCACTCCTTATCCACCTTCTTCCTAGAACTGCTAACAACCACTACCCTTTTGATGCCAGTAACCAGAAATTATTATTTTTGTTTTTAATTTTACCTCCTCTAATATGACCTCTCATGTGAACTTCCCCTTAGAAGGAACTAAGATGACATTATTAGGCAAGAAATTATAGAAAATATAATTGAGAACTGCGAGTCTCAGCATAATGGAGCAGAGTATAGAAAGAACTGAGTGTAGGAATAAAAAATAGCAGATAAATAAGCAATCACAGAATTATACAAATAATATGACCCCCTTCTTTGAACTTATAAAATTAATAGTTACAAATTGTCTCCCCATTTCCTACTTGGGGATTCATTCATGTAATCCTTTCACTCAACTCATGCTTTCTGGATTCAGCTGCAGGTGTCTACTAGAGGACTTTTTAGATCTAAATCCGAGTAAGTATTGATATTCATGCAGTCTATGTGTCTATGGGTGAAGAGTGTGAGAGCCTAAACATACAAATTGACAATGACCTGGCTATATATAAGAATAGATTTTGACTCACAACTTGCAGCAATCAACCCAGGCAATAAATCTAATGGCTACAATAATCAATCCAATACTAATACAGTCTAAATAGTAGAATCTCATTTAACTGGCACCCATGAGGACTGGTAGATACCAGATAAATGTAAGTAAACTTTCCATTAATTGAAACTCAAGCCAATGGCCATTGCAAGCAACCAGTAAAATCTCAAGTAACAAGCACAAGAAATTTTTTTGAACCAACTGAAGTAAACCAATATGTTCCCCTGGTCAATCACAAAAGATGCCCTGTTTCTATTGTAGTTAGTCCACTTATAGCTTCCTCAGGATGACAGTCAAGACATACCTAAAACCTCCTTTTTTATCATCTTTAATAAAGTTTCTCACTTTTCTGCCTGTCTTTGATTCTCTGCCAAATATCAGTGATGGTGACTGAATCCTTTGCTATAGTGCTCTGAATAAATACACTTCACTTGTTTTCATTGGTCTCAATTTTCACAAATGAGAATATAAAATCATGAAATTTACATCTGGTAGGTAGGTAATATTTAGGTCTGCTTCTATAAAGACCTTGGGGATGTATTAATTATTCAAATGCCTCCACAACACCTAAAAGAATATCCAAAGTCTCTAGGGCATGGCTTGGTGGTGTTGACATTTTGGGCTAGATAATTCTTTCCTGTGGGATGTCCTTCATATAGCAGAATGTTTAGCAGCATCGTTGGCCTCACTTACCAGGTGATATTATTATACCACTTCCCAAGTTGTGACAATCAAGAATATAAACATATATTGCTAAATGTCTCCTCAGAAGAAACAAAATCCTATCCCCACGAGAATAGCTTCCCTGAGAGAATTAGAAACTAACTTGTCTATTAAGGTGCTTTAATTTTTTGAGAATTGTGAGTTTTGTTAATATGACTGTAGGTCTCATGTTTTCTGATATATTTTCAATTTTGTATAACTTAGTTTATTTTTTTAAGATTTATTTTTATTGTTTTTTGACAGAAAGAGAGACAGACAGAGAGAGACAGAGAGAATGGGGGGGGGGCCCAGAGCAGTCTCCATAGTTGACAGCATTCGTTTTCCATATAGTTTCACTCCACAGGTGGGCACCAGGCTGTGCAGGGCAGGAACTGGGCAGGGGCCTCCCACATAGGACCCGGCAAGAACTGAACTCAGGGCACACCCAAGTTCAGCACATGGGTCCACATGGGCCGGGGCCAGGATTCGATCCTTGGCCTTCATGGCTGCAAAGCAAGCGCTTAACCTGCTGAGCCATCCAGCTTCCCCAACTTAGTTTTTTTTAATAAGGGTGATTTGGAGTTTGTGTAATACATATATGTTCATATATTTTAAAAATACATGTTATACACATAAATTTCATGACAGTGATTGAAAACAGGAGAGATAATAAATGTTTCAAAAAGACAGGAGAAAATATAAATGTTCCTGAGATTAAAAGCAATTTATTTTACAGATCAGTGGTGATATGTAGCAAGAACAGTATAAAGTAAAATTAGAGATTAGCTGGAGACTTCTCAGACTCTCATGTTCTTTTTGACATACATCTACTTTTGAGTACATTCTTACATTTTGCCACAAGACATTCCAGATTCATTTTTTTTTGTTTTTTTTTTGTTTTTTTGTTGTTGTTTGTTTGCTTGCTTGTTCATTGGTTTGTTTAGTTTGATTTATGAATAAGAGACATGATATAGTGGAAAGAGACTTTAGAGTCAGAAAGAGGCTATTCCCTATTAAATTTTGGTCTTGAGAACACCACTTAATGTCTCTGGGATTTAGTTTTCTTATCTGTAAAATGAGGATAATCATTACCTTACAGGTTGACATTTAGAAAAATGGCTGCTCCTATGTAAAAATGCTAAGCAAATTGCTGTTATAATTTTATTGTTATTATTGGGCTTTGGATTAGAAAATCGGAAAGTTAATTTTGGTAGGAAAAAAGGAAAAATTTGAAGAAAAGATGGAAAAAGTTTTCCATTGACTAGTTCATCATTGACATGACTAAGGTCAGTGATCAAAGTTAATAAAGCCCTAACAGTTTTGCTTTGACTCTAAGATTTCAGTGAACACAAACTAGAAAAGGCAATTCTCAGACATATCCCAGGGTTCTTGATGGACTGTTCAGTTATTTCCCCTGCCTGGAACACTCCATTCCTTCTGTCACAGTCTGCTGAGTCCTTAAGGAACATGATTCTCAGAGAATTGGATTTCAAATATGAGTCATTTCACTTGAGTTCATCTCTCACCTTACTGTCCTTTTTTTGTAAAATGTAGGTAATAATTTAAAATTCAGAGTCTGTTGGGATTTCTAATTGAGAAGATGTTTGTAAATCAGATAATGCTATAACTATAATAGAAAGGGGTTGATTCTCAATATGTATCAGCACCACACCCTAATTGGTGTTGGTCACAAATAAGAAATAGATTCATATATTTAGTCTTGACATATATAAAACATATGGTCACAACTTCCCATCCCCAAGTAAAAGTATCTTTTAAAATGATTAGTTATTTTCCTCTTTGTGTTTATTCTACAATAATCCTAACCCTTAACAAATCCATCAATATTTCTAGCTAAATCCAGGGATGCTCCTATAAAACAAAGTATGACAAAGAAAAGTATGTTGATTTCTTTCAAAGATATAATTCAATTCTCTGATATAGTTAATACATTGTAGATTTGGAGCTAAATATTTTGTGTGAGATATTTGCTTCATAAAAGCAATAGAAGTTAGAAACTGTTATCTCTGTTCTATAGATGAAGATAAACTCTTATCTCAGCTTACCCAAGATTTTATTTGTTCATCATTTACTAAGCTCCTTTGATATTTCAGATACTGCACCAGGCATTAGGAATTCAAAGATGAATGTAGGAGTGGCCCTGATTTCAGATGGCAGACTTCTTGTAGGCCAAACAGAAAGTCAATGACTAGTCAGTGTGCAATGCTAGCATAAGGGCCCAAAATGTATTAAGGGTGTGATCCTGATGTATTAGAGTGTGTGTAAGGTTGGAGCAGAGATAGGGAGGGTATTACATGGAACCACAGACACAGTACCTAGGTTACTAATTGTCTGGTAGTGGCTAGAACACTGGAGCAACTGAATCTTAACTTTTAAAAAAAATTGTAGGTAATTTGAAATCTGTCCCTCAAGCTCTGCTACAGATTAGCTAATGACTCTTCACAAAGGCTTCATAGTCAATAGCACATTTTGCAATAAATTCTCTGTACTATGCAGCTTACACTGTTCTGATATCAGGACACTAATGATAGTGTTTTACTGCATTTTAACCTCTATATCTTTTGAAACCACAGTGTACGATTGCTGCTGTTCAACTCTGCCACCAATACAATGTGAGGTGAGTCTAGAACTTACTAAAATACCTCCAAATTAATAGTATGTTAAATGCACCAGGAAAATGTTCTCATTAGAGGAATTAACAAGACAAGCCAAAACTATCAGTGCCTCTGGACTACCCCAGACCAAAGGAAAAGAATCAATTAAAGCTGATAGGCATTCCACCTAGCTAATGTCTCTTGCATTTTTCATATCATGTCTGTGCTAATTAAGAAACAAACAAAGTAGTACTATTGGCTTTGGAGACAGATCTATGTACTGTATAAGCAAGATTTTTACATGTGTCAGCAATAAACACATATTGGGCTTCAATTAAAAGGAGAGTCTTTGAAGCTTAGAATGTTAAAAAAAAGTATAGTCATGCTGATAAAGCATATATTTTCAGTGAGGGCTTAACTTTCTTAATATAGCTTTAGTGAGGGTTGCTATTCCCTTTCTACACTTCCATCCCAGATAAATTCTACTTAACAAGCTACTCTCCCCAGCCAGTTTCATATTATGTCAAGGTAATCCTCTCCTATATTAGTCCATTTTCACTTTGCACTTCAAACTACAGAAGTAATCCATAGAAAAGTACAGAAATAATCGAAGTTTTATTAATGATTTGCATATTCATTCAGCAAATACTCACTGAACACATGGCAAGAACAAAGATGAAATTCTCACTGAAAGGAAATAGAAAAGCAATACATTTTAATATTACATGCTAATCACTAAAAGAATATATTTGTATATGTTAAGAACAGAAGTAAGGTGACCTACATATGGTAGGTAGAATGACTGAACATTTTATCATCCAAACCAAGACACTTTTGAGAGCAAAATAGATGTCATTACCAATTCTCCGTGGATAGTAGTTGTAAGGACTCTTCTATGCTATGTCACATATATAGTTACTCCAAAAGCAGTGGGGATTAGTTCCTTAGGTCATGGTTCACATTTAACGAGAAGACTCAATGTTAACTAAGACATAATACCTGATATCCAAAAATCTTGGGTGTTTTACAAGAGGATCTATTTAGATTCAAAATAACAGCTCAGATTTCATGCATGTGCCTCCTTAATATCTTACTAAACATCATATTCAGTGACAAAGTAGGATAACTTGGGTTACAATTACTGAGAAAGTTTTGAGTGAGGTGCTGACCTCTGGATGATGCCCTGATTATTATTGAATCTGGCATGTTATAAATTATCAATATATATTTATCTTTTTCCAGGAGTCTTTTTTTTTTACATTGCTCTGTAATGTTTTATTATATCAATATGTCAAAATTTATTTACCCATTTTACTGTCAATGGGTATGTGGGGTGTTTTACTGACTTTATTATTATGATTAAATCATCTATAAAGATTCTTGTACATTTTTTGTTGTACATAAGTACATAACCAAAATTTTGGTTATATGCCCAGGAGTTTGGTCTTTGGGCTAAGGGAACTTTTATATTTAGTTATAATAGAAACTGCCAACATTTTTTCCAAAGTGCTTTTACTTATTTATACTCCTTCCAGCCATGTATGAGTATTTCTTTAGATTTATATGTTCACCAACACATGATAATTTTAATCTTTTTAATTTACCTATTCTGATAAGTTTAGAGTCAATATAATTTCAAGCCCAGATATGAAATTTAACTTTAGATCAAATGACTTCCTGGGATTGAGGATGAAATCTGACATACTGTATGTATATACGTGTGAAAACACCTGTGTCCAGCTTTTGTATCTGTGATGTGGAGTGAGCTGCATTAACCATGAATAATTCTTATGGTAATTATTTTAGTTGTGGTCACTATTTTCTTACCAGACTCAATATTCAGTACACAAAGAGACCCAAATAAAGACACACAGAGCTGCCCAGCTGGGTTACTTTGCTATTATTTTACTGTAGGTGACCAGAATAGATGTGTAATGAACACTTCCATTTACTCAGTAATGTTTTGAAAATTCAGTATTTAAGTGTTGCAAGTGATATTAGGCAATAATTTGGGAAACAACTACAAGATTCATGGAAGGCTTTTAGAGGTTCATCATTTACAGATGGCTTTAGGAGTATTGACCCGCATGCCATCCTTAATTATACCATGATGCTTTCAGACCTGATGTTAGGAAACCATTCATGTCTTCATGACTCTTTCTAGTAAAAACTAAAAGAAGTTGGAATAATACTAAGGTGTCCAGACGTCACGCTTTTGATGGGACAGTTCCGATTTTTAACAATTTGTCCCGTTTCCCGAGGCGTTTTAAAAAAGTCCCGATTTTTGGAAAGAATGCATGACAAGCTAGGGAATGGTGGGAGATAGACGAAATTTTTAATCAAGAACCCCCTCCCCCCCGGTCAATGGTGTCCCACTTTACCAATGTTAAAATCTGGTCACCTTAATTATACTTAATATGAGTTTTATGAATCTTACTATAATTCAGCTACAACAGAGTAGAAATGAATCCAGAGTTTTAAGTTAAAACTAAATTTGGTCACTCAGTACTTTCACAGAGGGTGAAAAACCAAGCAAACAGGAAAGAAAGCAAGAAAAA
>PVKE010039456.1:0-15010 GCA_004027555.1 Craseonycteris thonglongyai
CTCAAACAAACAATCGGCAGCAGTCAGAAATGCTTCTTTTAACAATTCACCATCCTGGAAAGGTTTTTTCTTCTTTGCGAGCATGTGAGAAATTTTGAAAGAAGCAATGGTTGCCTTTTTAGATTTTTCCACATGTCTAGTGAAAACAGTCTGTTGAGTAGTTCAACTTAATTTTAGTTGATTTATTTTTTTCTTTCTTTCTTCAGATTTAAGTGGATAATTCGTATCAAAAGTGGTATGACTTGTCTGAAAATGACGTTCAACATTATGTTTTTTCAGCACTGCAATACTACTGCCACACAACAGGCAAACACATTTACCTTTTAAATGAATGAAACAATATGATTCCTCCCAGTCTGTGTTAAAATTATAGGTTCGTTTTCTCTTATTTGGTCCACTCATTTTAGGACTAAAAAAATAAAAATAAGAATAGTTATAGAACTACAATATCATATCAAATTGCCTCCATAATAATAGATGACCTACCTCGCTTTTAGTTCATTTACAATCGAATATATCAAAACACTGTGATCCTAGCTAACCGTCACGACCCCATCAGTCCAGCAACCGCAATCAAAATGGCAACTTGGCGCCTCCCGGTTGGGGGGAGGAGAGTTTAAAGAGCGCAGCGGCTACACAAGACGCGACATGTACAAAGGCGAAAGCTAGGGAAAAACTTCTACATACGATATCGCAAACATACCAACGAATATAATAAACCTGTGTAGCTACTCAAACAATATTTTAAAATTCTAACAAATGTATAAAAATAAATTATAGTTTTACTTAGTGTTTATGAAAAACTTCTGATGCCGTCAAATAATGGCGGGCACACACAAATCGGGCCGCGGGCACCATGGTGCCCGCTGGCACGGGGTTGGGAATCCCTGCTCTAGAGTAACAGTTGCCTGGGCTCAAATTTTAGCTCTTTGATCATGTACAAGTCATTTAACCTCACTCTTCCTTAGTTTTGTCATCTATAAGGTGGAGTAATACTAGTACTTACCTAATAGAGTAGTTAGGATTAAATGAGTTAAGCTATAAAAGTGCTTAGAATAATGCCTACATCATAGTGAGTTAGTGAGTGTGAGTGTGTGTGTGTTATCATTGTGGTGATTATCATTGTCAGTGTTGTCATCATTACCATTTCCCCTGATCCTTCTTTACATTCTCCCAATAAATAATACCAGAACATAAACTGCACTTATTTAGGTTCATGTGGTGAGAGAAGCCAAATGGAAAAAATAAATTTACCCAAAAAGTTGTAGGTTATGTTGCATATACAATGTATTATAAGAATACCAGCCAGAAAATAAATACACTTAGAAAATATAGGGAGCCTTATAAAATGTAAAGGTATATTGTATATTGATTAGGATTATAAGTTGAATTTGTTTCAAGCAAATATATGCATATAAATATTGTGCATTAAATATTTCCAGGTGATACATTAATTTTATCTCTTATAGTGATGGTACTGTTGGTCAAAAATTAGTAAACTTTTTTGAAATTTCTTTTTTAAATACTTTGAAATGGTAGGATCTGTCTTATTAACTTTATTTCTTCCTTTCTAATCTGTATGACTTCATATAAACCTAATCATCCCCAAAAGCCCCACTTCCAAATATAATACCATCATATTGGGATTCAACATTATGAATCTGGGGGAGCACAAACATTCAGTCCATTACACTCTAAGTTTATCCTGTTTGGTGTTTGCTTCATACTTGAATCTGTAGATTTATGTCTTTCCTAATTTAGGAATTGTAGCCATTATTTCATTATATACTGTATTTTTCGCACTATAAGACGCACCTGACCGTAAGAAAACCTAGGTTTAGAGGAGGAAAACAAGGAAAAAAAATATTCTGTACCAAATGGTGTACTAATATATTTAATAAAATATCACAGAATAATAGTTCAACCATGTAAAGTCAACAGCAGCTGTAAGAACCATCATCACTGTCATGAACAAATGAAGAGAGAGTTTAAGTTTCAAGCACTCTTCTAGTTTACTGGAAACCCCAAGAACTTATCATCACTAGTGTCAAAATTTACGAAGCTCAGTTGCTCACAATTACTGAAAGCACTTTCTTCACTATCTTCATATATGATACTATCTTCATTTCCATCTAAGGCATTGCTAATGCCACATTTTTTGAATGACCATGCAACAGTTTCATCCTTTACTGGGTGCCATGATGTTTTAAGCCATTCACAAACTTGAACGATATTGGGCCTCTTCATTTGTCCAGTAGGTGTCAGATCATGATTACCAGCAGCCATGCATTTGTTCCACTCTTCTTGCATAAAGACTTTAAGTGGTTTGCTGATGGAAATGTGGAGAGGTTGCAACTGGCTGGTAAGACCCCCCAGGAATTACACTAGATGAGTCTTCACTTCTTTAAAGCTCTTTTTTGTAGTTTTTGCTAATATGTGCTCTAAACTGGTCAAGCACTAATAAAGCAGGTGTTTTCAGAAGCTCTCCAGGACATAGTCTGCAGGTGGGAAATCACTCATGCATGGCAAGCAGGTACAGGCCAGAGCAGGCATGTGGGGTAGCCAAAGAAAGGCCTACACCCACCTACAGATCTTTCCAACAGCAAACGACTCCCTCCAACATGCACTGACAGCCTCACGTCCGACACATCACCAGCCACCTCAGTCCCTTGCATAAACCAACCATTTTTCTGGAACCACACACTGGCACTGAGATGGTGTGAGATCAGGGCATTACAGAATAGGAACTAAGGGATTAAAAAGTACCTCTAACCTTCCAAAAGCTTCACTCCCCCCCCACTTCTCCCTTGGCAGTTAGCTGGTTGGCAGTGGAGGTGGTTCTACTGGCCCAGACCCCACCCAGTGTCAAAGACAATTGGCAGTTGGCAAAGTGCACTCATACCCGTTATTAGCCTCAGCTGATTCGACGGATCAGCGGCTGTAGCTGGGAGTGTCAGGCGTCTTTCTGCACTCTGCCAGGTCCCTGGCGATGGGCAGAGGCAGATGGCACCTGACCAGATGCCCTGAGATTCAGCAGTAAAGTGGGACATTTAAGCATCCCAGGGGTTTTTCGTGGGCCTACCACTTCCTCTTCTAACAGCTATAGCTACCACTGACAGGTCAGGTAATACACATCACAGTCTGTGATGCAATAATCACTTTATAAGATGCACAGACATTTCCACCCACTTTTGGGGGGGATAAAAAGTGTGTCTTATGGAGCAAAAAATGTGGTACTTTTTCAGTCCCACTTGCACTCTCCTTGTGGGACTCTAGTAATATAGATGTCTTTTGTTTTTGTCCCATGGGTCTCAGATTCTTTTTTGTTTTTTTCCAGTCTATGTTCTCTCTATTCAGACTGAGTAAATTCTTTTTATCTGTCCTCAAGTTCACTGATTCTGTCCTTTGTCCTATCCACTTTAATAGCCCATCCAGCAAGATTTTTATTTTGGTTATTATATTTAGTTGTATAATTTTCATTTGGTTCTTTTTATGACTTCTGTATTTTTGCAGAGATATTTTTCTGTTTTATCATTTGTTTCAAGAGAATTTTTAATTGCTGTTGAATCAATTTTATGATGGCTGCTTTAAACTCTTTGTCAGATAATTTTAACAATGATTTGTCTTCATATTGAAGTCTGTTTATTCAAGTTGTGGTTTTCCCTGATTCTTGATGAGATGAATGATTTTTAGTTGTATCCTGGATATTTTGCATATTGTAAGTCTCTAGAGACATTAATCATTTTTTAAAAAATACGCAGTGCCCCCATTGAGGTGTGGTGTGAAGGCTGGAGAGGTGTGTGTGTGTTCACTGTCCTGCTTGGCCCCACCCTGCTGAAGCACTGACAAACCTGCCTCATTGCAGATGGGTGGGTGGAAGTATTGCATATTTTAGTATTTACTGTTTGCCAGATGATATATCAAGTTTCAGCAATCCCAAAATGATTAAGATTTCTTCTTTGCTCTCAGATTAGCCTGGCAGGAAAAATAGAAGGAATTTATAGCTTTGTAACTAAGATTTCCAGAGGTTAAATCTGAGGCCCTGAAGCAATGCCTCCTTGGAGCCCCAGTGCTGCCATTTGCCAGTCTTGTACTCTTTGGCAACTTGCTGGACCTCTTTGGCTTCAGTTTTTTCACATGTAAAATGAGGACAATTTGGAAATAGGACCTACCTAGAGGGCTCTGTGAGAATTGCAGAAGTGACTCACAATAAAGGCACTTAGCCTGGTCCCTGGTATATATAACTATTAAACACAGTTTATCAAGAAGGTCCTTTTGATTATCATTTCTCTTTGATCCATTTTTTAAGAGGTATTGTTTTTAACAGAGAGAGACAGAGAGAAGGGGGAGAGCCCAGAGCAGTCTCCATAGTTGTACATCATCAGCTTTTTACATGTTTTTGTTCTGCACAGGTGGGCAGGGTCTGCGCAGGGCAGGAACTGGCCCAGGGGCCTCCCTCCTGGGAGGCACGCCCCTGTGAGCTGGGGACCGAACTAGGGGCTTCCCACTTGGGAAGCTTGCCCAGCAAAGACCAAACTGGGGCCACACCGCAATTCAGCATATGGATCCGCAGGGGCTGGGGCTGGACCAGGACCAGGACTTGATCCTTGGATCTTGGGGGCTGCAAAGCGAGCACTTAACCCACTGAGCCAACCCGCTTACCCTGATCCATTTTTTTTAACTATCAGAAAAGCAACACTTTTAGTCACAACCTTGAAAATCAGAGTCAGTTCTTATTCTTCTGGCTACAGATTTTCAAGATAAGTAACTAAACAAAAAATTGGATAGCAAAAGGAGATTTGTAGCTTTAGCTGAAAATTCTTTGATTTCTATTTAATAATGTACAATAAATTACCTGTAAAGGTCAGAATCTTCTTATCAAACAGGAAGCTGAACCTCAGCAAAGAGTCACAAAGCACTCATAAAGCATAAATGTGACATTCACTTACCAAACTTTTCTGTCACTTGCACACAGTTAAAACTGTTGCTATATGTCTCAATCAAAAAAACTTTAAAATGTTTTTTTTTAATTTTCCCAATGAAAAAAATTAATCCAATACAGTTATCTACCCCATTGATATTGTTCAAATTTAGTCATAAAACATCGTGTTTACCAAGATTTTTAATGACATGGAAAAAATGCTCTATATTATGTTAAGCTATAAAAAGCACAGTCAAAATCACATACAATATTCCTTAAAAGGTTAAACATAGAGTTATCATATGACATAGCTATTTCACATAAAAACCTGTACTTGGGATGATGCTAGCACTGCAATGTGAATATCCTTAATACCATAAATTACACACTTTAAAATGGTTAAGGTCAATTTTATGTTGTGAATATTTTACCACAATAAAAAAAAATCTTATGCATGAATGAATATTCATGGCAGCATTAGTCATAATAGCTAAAAAGTGGAATAACTTAAATGTCCATTAACTAATTAATGGATAAATAAAATGTGCTATGACCACACAATAGAATGTTATTCAGTCATAAAAAGGAATGAAGTACTGATATATTCCACAACATGGATGATCCTTGATGATCCTTGAAGACATTATGCTAAGTCAAAGAAACCAGTCACAATAGGCCACATATTATGATTCCATTTATATGAAACATCCAGAATAGCAAATCTGTAGGGACAGAGAATAGATTAGTGGTGGCCTAGTCTTGGGGAAGGGGAGAATAGGGAGTGAATACTAATGGATACAGGGTTTCTTTCCAGGGTGATAAATATGTTCTTACATTGATTTTGGTGGTAATTGCATAACTTTTATGAATATACTAGAAAGCATTGAATTTTATACTTGAAATGGGTGAATTGTATGAAATTAGAATTAAACCTCAATAAAGCTGTTAAAATATATACAATGTTATTCCAACTACATAAAGAAAGTGACTGGAGAGACTTGAAATATATTCACATATACATATATAACAGGTTATTAATTATTTTCTATGAGTAGCATAATAAATTATGAAAATTTTATTGTCTACTATACATACTTTTTAATATAATTTGGGAAAACCTACTACTTTTCAATTTTGATAACCAGGGAAATTTTATAGTGAAAAATAACTAAATCAGGTATGCGAGGATCTCTCAGTAGTTAAGCACTGGCCTCACAATCATGAGGCCCAAGGTTCAGTTTCCTGCCCTGGCCCATGCAAACCCTGTAAGCTGAACTGTGGCATGTTTCCTAAAGAAAAGAATTAACTACTTCTCTTCAAATATTTTACAGATAAAAAAGCAGAAGAGGGAGACTATGATAAAGAATATTTTTTTAACTACTTCTCTTCAAATATTTTACAGATAAAAAAACAGAAGAAGGAGACTATGATAAAGAATATTTTTTAAAAATAAAGTGATTTGAATGTTAGATGTAATGTCTTCCAAAACCATGAATAAGAACATAGGAATGAACTTATTTGCAGTATTGAAGATGGGAGGGCCTTTCTGCTTGAAGCAGAATACATGTTCTAACAGTCATAAGGGACAGGAAAGTGACACATACCAGTACATACCCACTTATACATACATGTGCACACATATATACATGTACATATACTTGTTTATAAGCAGGCTAAAGACAAATGGGAAAGATGTGTACATATTAAAGATAGAGTTAAGTTTATTTCATAAAGATGCTCTATAATAAGAAAAATGTGAAAAACCCAATTAAAAAATAGGTGAGCAGTATGAGTAGCTAATACAGAAATGAGTAAATGGCAGATGCTCACCCTCTCAACAATAGACAGGCAATGGCACCTTTTACATGTCAGATTGCAAACCTTTAAAAGTAGGGGGATGATGCCCAGGTGGGGAATGGCACTCTGGGGTCTTGGTTGGGGGTGGAAAGTGGAGCAGTCTTCCCAGCAGACCATTTGGCAATATCTGTCAAATGTAGACTGTTGTGTACAGGTATGCTCACAGAAACCCATCTTCCAGCACAACAAGAACCTAGAACATCTCAAGTGCCTGGCTGAGAAAATGATGGCACATATATTTATATGATGGAATACCTACTTGGCTGTTAAAACGAGTGAGGCTTGTGCTGATGTAGAAACATTGCCAAAACATGAGGAGTGAAGAAATAAAGATGCAGAATAGTAGATTCATCATGTAAATGAAGAACTGGATGGGGGGGTGGGGGCATATAGATGACACTTAAGCTAGTAGAAACTCTTTACAATGTTGTACCTGACTTTAACTTTTCATTTATACCTTTTTGAGCTGCTTGACTACTATATCCTCATCACAATATATTTACTAGACAATTGGGAGATAGACCTGAATGCAAGCCCTGGGCTTGGTGCTTGCAGAGAGCATTTGTAGCAACCGGGAGTACAGGCCCTGGAGTCAGACACCTGGCATGTGACCTGGAGCAGTCACTTGGCCTGTGCCTCTACTTTCTTGTCTGTAAGATGGGGATGGTGACAGCCCTTCTCTGGTAGAGGTGCTATCAGGATTGTCATGAGGAATGCAAGTCTCAAGTGGCTGCAATCTTTTTATCAGTAAATAAAACTGGACTGAGACTAGAATACCTGTAAAATGCTATGCACAGGGGGAGTATGGCCTTCTCTTGGGGAGTTGTCATGGTAATGACAAATGATAAATAATTTAATGGTCAGTAAGAAAATGTCTGGTACAGATAAGTGCTGTGTAGAGAATTACAATGGGGTGATGGATGAGTCAGTGAACAGTGGACAACCACCTCAGATTGGCAAGGCTCTGAGTACTTGACTGAGGCTGAACTGTGAAGGACACATTTGAGCCAGTCAGGGAGGAGAACCTGGAGTAGAGGATAAACATCTAGCCAAGGGGGGCTGGTGCACAGGCCCTGTATCTGGAGGGAGCTTGGCCTGTCAGGAAGCAAAGGCTGGTGTAGGCTGCTTTGTGGGTACGAGAGTGTAGAAGGGATGAAGTCTGGGTTCATCTGAATATCACAGGAGCTTTGGACTTCTGACTGATGTTCTCAGTATGTTTTTTGTTTTTGTTCCTGTGTAGCATAAACGAGATCAGTTAGGAAGTTATTGGAGTTGTATGTGGGAAGATGATGGCATCTAGGGAATGGGTGCCCTGGTGCTGGACAGGGTCATGTTTGGAGTATAGCACTTCCGTGTGATGCGTTGATGTGTGGGGTGAGCAATTAGTTCAGTCGTCTGTTACTGGGGTGTAGAAGATGGTCAGGAATTTGAAGTAGACCCAACCTACTTTATCCTTCACAGTAAGCACATTTTTTCTATTTCTGCCAGGGCTGCAGACCTAATTTCTCACATCTTCATTAACAGATATGGAGTCTTGCACAATGACTTTAGCTCTTTGCTTCAAGCCCAGCTCTGTTCTAATTCTCCTAAGTAATCATGCACACTTGAGATTTCTGTTCAGCATTGCTATTTTAAGCTTGACCGCAGGGATGAATTCTCTCCTAGTACAGTAGTCCTCCCTTATCTGTGGGGAAAATGTTCCAAGATCCCCAGTGGATGCTTGAAACTGCAGATAGGACCAAAACCTTTATATGTTATGTTTTTCCTGTACATACGTACCTTTTCACTTAAAGAAGCACTTTACAGCCTCTGAATTGCCAGCATCACCACTCTTGTGTTTTGGGACCACTATTAAGTTAAATAAGAGTTACTTAAACACACGCACTGTGATACTAAGACAGTGGGTCTGATAACCAGGATAGCTACTGAAAGACTAACAGGCCAGTGGGGTACATACACAGTGTGGCTACACTGGACAAAGGGATGATTCACCTCCTCAGTAGGACAGCATGATATTTCATCATGTTATGAATCGTTTATTTCTGGAATTTTTTATTTAATATTTTCCAGACCATGATTTACCAGCAGAAACAAACCATGGAAAGAGAAATTGTCGGGGGAAGCCAGGATGGCTCAGCATGTTAAGCACTTGCTTTGTAGCTCCAGGGTCAGAATTGAATCCCAACCCCAGCCCTTGCAGACCCATATGCTGAACTGGGTATGGCCCCCAGTCTGGTTCTCACCAGGGCATGCCTCCCATGTGGGAGGCCCCTGCCCAGTTCCTGCCCTGCGTGGCCCCCTGCCTACCTGTGTGGAATGAAACTATATCAAAAACTAATAACATACAATTATGGAAACTGCTCTGGGTACTCCCACTTCTCTCTCTCTTTCTCTGTCAAAAACAATAAAATAATCTTTTTTTTTTTTTTTTAAAGAGAGAAATTGTGGACAAGGGGGTACTATTGTAATCAGGTTGTATTCTTCCATTGTGAACTTTTAAACCAGAATTTTGGATTGAATGGTTTTCTAAATGTGATGGAGAGCTATGAAAATGTATATATATTTAAGAAAATATGTATATTATTGTAAAGACTACAAATATATAATAATGCCTTTCTTGTAAAAGCCTTTAGACTGAGATCTTAAAAATATATGAGTATTCTGAGATCTGAATAGCATATTTTTAAAAAATGCTTAGTACAGAATTCTTTTTTTTTTTGACAGAGAGACAGAGACAGAGAAAAGGGGGAGGGCCCAGAACAGTCTCCATAGTTGCACATCATAGGTTTTTCTACATAGTTTTATTCCACAGGTGGGTGTGGGGCTGCACAGGGCAGGAACTGGGCCGGGGTCTCACCCCAATGAGAACCGAACTGGGGGCACACCCCAGTTCAGCATATGGGTCCGCACGGGCCGGGGCCCGGATTCGATCCTCAGTCCCTGGGGCTGTAAAGTGAGTGCTTAACCCACTGAGCCATCCCTGCTTCCCCAGAATCCTTTTCTTTATGACTAAATAATAGACATAAAATTCAGAGTTCTGGCTTGGAATAAGAGAATATTTTGCTGAAAGCCACTGAAAATCTTTAGTTATGTAGTATAATATTACAGAGTGGCTATTGCCTTATAAAGAATTTCAAGTGGGAGTTAATTCCCTTTTTTATTTTTAAAGATTTATTTTTTATTGTTTATGATGTAGAGAGACAGAGAAGACAGAGAGAAGGAGAAGGGCCCAGAGCAGTCTCCATAGTTGCATGTCATCAATTTTCGTCATAGTTTCATTCCACAGGCAGGTGTGGGGCTGTGCAGGGCAGGAACTGGGCCAGGGGCTTTTTGCATGGGAGGCGTGCCCTGGCGAGCTGGGGACCTTCTATATGAGAGGCTCACCATGGCAGGAGCAGAACCAGAGGCCTCTCACATGGGAAGCTTGCCCCAGCAGGAACAGAACTTGGATGGGAAGCAAGTTCGGGTAGGAAGCAAGTAGGATCCTGGGACTGCAATGCGAACACTCAACCAGCTGAGCCATCCTGGCTTTCCAAAGGGTGGTTAATTCCTGATAAGGAATTTTATTATCTGTCATTGACTGAGATACGTATGCTGTCAGTCATGAGTCATTACGTCCTATTGAATGTATATATTTGTTCCAAAGTATTGATTATAAAGCAATCCAGCTTCTATATTTGATTCAAATAACAATTTCTGAGATTAATAGCATTGATAGGTTTTATTTTAATATTTGGAAATAAAAATGTATGTGATTTAGGTCATTTATTTTGCAACATGTTAAACAAAAAAGTGGAAAATCATTCTATTGGGTTTTAGAAAAATATGTTTTTCTGGTGAAATAACATGTCTCTCTTTCTTTTTCTTTCCTAGCATTGTCATGGAAATACTACGAATACTGGTTTTGATTGGTCAGATTCTTTTTTCTCTAGCTGCTGTTTTTCTGTTGTGTCTTGTTATAAAGACTTACCTCATAGGACCATATTATCGAAAGCTGCACATGGAAAGCAAAGGCAACAAAGAAATCCTAATCTTAGGGATCTCTGCTTTCATCTTTTTAATGTTAACGGTAATTCTCAAAATATGTTGCTTGTTTAATCTGATTTATAATCTGTCCACTGAAAGCTTACGATCAGTTTTTTATCTTTTCATTTTAATAATAGTTAAAATATTTGAAACACTTACTAGTATTCTTAATTTTATGCACAGTTTGAAACACTTATTAGTATTCTTAATTTTATGCATAGTTATTATGCTACCCATCACAATTAAGCCTGTTTAACTGTTTTAACTATACTCTACGTTTTTTATTCTTTTTTTTTTTTTTTATTGTTTTTGACAGAGAGAAAGAGAGAGAGAGATACAGAGACAGAGATAGAACTGAACTGGGGACACTCCCTAGTTCAGCATATGGGTCTGCATGGGCCAGGGCTGGGATTCGATCCTTGGTCCCCGGCGCTGCAAAGTGAGCGCTTAACCCACTGAGCCATCCCGGCTTCCCCTATTCTTTTATTTTTTTTAAGATTTATTTTTATTGTTTGGTTTTTTTAAAGATTTATTTTATTGATTTTTGACAGAGAGAAACAGAGACAGAGAGAGACAGAGAGAAGGGGGAAGGCTTAGAGCAGTCTCCATAGTTGACAGCATTAGTTTTCCACATAGTTTCACTCCACAGGTGGGCACGGGGCTGCACAGGGCAGGAACTGGGCCAGGAGCCTCCCACATGGGCCCCTGGCAAGACCTGAACTGGGGACACAACCCAGTTCGGCATATGGGTCCACCTGGGCCAGAACCGGGATTCAGTCCTCTGTCTCCAGGGCTGCAAAGCGAGTAGTTAACCCACTGAGACATCCCAGCTTCCCCTACTGTTATTATTCTTAAATATGGTTTAATACTCTTCTCCGATTCTGTATATCACAACACCAAGATTCTGCTGCTGAGGAACTCCATAGAGGCTATAGAGAATGCAAAGGCTACAGTTTTCACTCCTCTTATTTATGTATTTGTATCTATAAGTGTAAAATGTATCAGTGATATTGATATGTCAATATATAATGCAGTATACAGAGGGTGCCAAAAAAATGTATATACACATATCAGTAACAAAAGATGAATACAAGTCACATTCGACTTCTGCAATTACAAGAGGTGCTCAAAGTGGTTACCATCAGCATCCATACACTTCTGATTAAGGCAAACTACTGCTTGAGCAACAGCAACCAAAGCATCCACTTGTATCACTGCACATACTATTTCAATTTACCATGTGTCTCAAACTTACCGTGAATGCATGCAATTGTTGGGAGTGCTGGAGGTTCTGTTGCATACTCAAGCCTTCATTGTTATTGTAATTCTACAACGTTCTTGAATTTCAAATACCACTTCAGAATGGCCTTGCACTTTTCAAATGTCAACCATACTTCAGCCATTTTCTTTGTCCTGCCTGTTGTATGGTGACGCTAGCATTCATTTGACTAACATCATCTTTTGAACAAATGTGCTACACATTGCTACTGTAATTCAAGTCAATTTGAAAAGTAATACATAGCTAACATCTCTTAAAATGTGTATGTATATATATTTGGCACCTCCAGTATATCGCCAAAGAGAACACTTTGATTAAAGAAATACAAAAATTTGGCATCATTTCCAAACTTATGTAGTAAAAATAAAAACTACAAAAGGAGCTGCATACCCTATGTATCAAGTGAAACAAACATATTCATATATGTAAATTTACATCCAATTACTCTGGTCTTGTTACATCACATTAAACCCATTTACAACGGCACAACCCTAAGTTACTGCTGCATGAAGTGCATGCTTGCTCACACTTGGGTGCAAACAAAGAGCAGAACCCAAAGCAAAAAAAGCCTGCTTTAATGAAGCCTCCCACACTGGTAAATACCAAAGAACTGACCCTTTTCATTGAGCGTTGAGACACAAGATTACATATCGACAAACAGTCATTTGGACTTCAGAGTACAGTGTGAGAACCAGAAACTTTCCATTTAATTCTTTCATTTAAGTGAAATGGGATTATTGGAATGATAGGCAAGTCTGCAACCCTGGAACAAGGAGCTGGTTCACGGTGACTGAGCCAAGTCAGTGAAGAACAGCAGTTAGGAACTGAAGTGTTAGAAGTACCCAATTTGAAAAACAAATGCACCCCACTGCCTTCTCAGTGTGGGGTGATAACCAATTGACTTTTAAAACCTTTGGTTCTGCAAAGGCCATTTAGTATACTTATTTTTCACTGCTACCACTGGGCATGTCCCAGACACTTTGTTTATTGTCACCACCTCAGGCACACAGTGATCTTACATGGAGTCAAGTCTCACTCACAGTCCAGCTGTGAAGCATGAGCTTCAGGCTTTCAGGACCATTTTGGATCTAACATGGTTATGATGCCAGAAGCTGTGTCCCATCCCTTCCTGTCCCCCACCCTTCCCTTCCTCCTCCCATTATGTCTCATATGAGAGGTGCTTCCAAGTCCCATATTCAAAGCAGATGCTCCAACCCCACCAGGGGGTCAAGGGTTAACAATTACATGTATGGTCATGCATGTCATGATTAATTTCTGTGAAAAACCTTGCAGTTCAGTTTTTTAAAAATCAAAACATTCACATAATCTCATCCAACACAAGAACAACATGACCACCTCCATTTTACCAAGGACAGACCCAAGCAAAATAAAATATTCTTTATATTTCTTTGCTTTGACCTATATTGAATATTTTATTTCTCCCAATCCCAGCAATAGCACATAATCCCCATCATATCCATCAAGGGACCAGGATAGAAATGATTCCAACATTTCACTATGTATATTTCTCATGCAGTCTACGCTGAGAATACCATGTAAATGGGTCACTGCAAAATACAACAGTTTAATTTTTCTCCAATTAAAATAAGAAACAAACCAGTACAGTCTCATTTCCATTAACCTTTGAAGGTTTACAGTAGCTAAAGTATTTTTGCTTCTATGTGTGAAGGTTAAAAAATAATGTTTTTCATAAACATGCAGTCTACGCTGAGAATACCATGTAAATGGGTCACTGCAAAATACAACAGTTTAATTTTTCTCCAATTAAAATAAGAAACAAACCAGTACAGTCTCATTTCCATTAACCTTTGAAGGTTTACAGTAGCTAAAGTATTTTTGCTTCTATGTGTGAAGGTTAAAAAATAATGTTTTTCATAAAATAAGAACAACCAATTTCACCATCGAGTAAAAGTAAAAATGGATTCTTGTTTAAATTGGTCCAAAGTGACATTTAGGAACTTAGTTGTAGGCTACTTTGTCGGCACAATGACAAGCCAAAGTATAGCGTTGTGGGTGGTTTTATTTCCATTTTCTTTTCCATATCAAGTGCTCGTGGATTAAGTTCTGAAAATGTTCCAACTATAAGACAGGGATCTGTTGGATTCCACCACAGGTATGCTCCTTGGGTTGGATGCTCCTTGGACCCTTGTCAACTACCTAGTAGTCATCAAGCTCAAAAGATTCATCATCTCCTCCTTGGTATTCCATTCCGTGAAAATTACTTGGTACCACAAGATACCTTTAATTTCACCAAATGCTTTCACAAAGTGGGATCCTTCTTATGCCTTATCTGTGACAATTTCCAGTGTAGCTTAAATTTTTTTATAGTTGTTAGCAAACCATTCCAGCAAGGTCATGCACTCAATTAGTTCATGTTCTTATCCTGTCTCTTTGTCGAAATAAGATTTATCCTTCTCTTGTTCTGGAGTTAGAGAATTTTCTCCTCTTCTGTTCCTTGGCAATGAGGAATATCTCGTTATATCCAGATTTTTATAGACTATTAGAATCTCTACAACTCTCATTTCTAAAGCTTTTAGTGTGTCTTCAGCTCAAAAACAATATTTGCTCATGTTCTCGCTGATTTTATCAAAGTATCCTGTTTATTTCTTTTTTTTTTTTTAATTTATTGTTAAATTTGATGAGGTTACATTGGTTGGTAACAATTAGACAGTTTACAGATGTACAAGTCCATCTCACATCATTCATGCATCGTATTATGTGCCCATCACTCAGTATCAGTTCCCCATCCATCACCTTATATCTAGTGCCCACTCCCACCTCCCCCCACAACTGTCCCCCCGCTCCTCCCCCCTATCCTGGTAACCACCAAACCATTGAGTGTGTCCATAATGCTGGTGCCCTCTCCCACCTTCCCTCCCTCTCTCCCTCCCCCCTCCTCCCCCTCC
>PVKE010039457.1:0-15007 GCA_004027555.1 Craseonycteris thonglongyai
TTACACCTGTTAGAATGGCTTAATCAACAAGACAAGCGATAACAAGTGCTGGAGAGGCTGTGGACAAAAAGGAACCCTCATACACTGCTGGTGGGAATGTAAACTGGTACAACCACTATGGAAGGCTGTACGGAGATTCCTCAAAAAATTACGAATGGAATTACCATATGACCCAGCCATCCCTCTACTGGGCATCTACTCAAAAAACCTGAAAACCTTAATCTTTAAAGATGTTTGTACCCGCATGTTCATCACAGCACTGTGCACAGTGGCCAGAACATGGAACCAACCAAAATGCCCTTTGATAGATGACTGGATAAAGAAGATGTGGTACATTTACACAATGGAATACTCCTCAGCGATAAGAAATGATGAAATACAGTCATTTGTGGCAACATGGATGGACTTAGAGATCATCTTCTTAAGTGAAATAAGTCAGAGTGAAAGAATCAGGAAAAATATGACCTCACTTATAGGTGGAATATAAAACTGAAAGTTACAAAGACACAGAGACCTATGGACACACTCAATAGCTTGGTGATTGCCTGAGGGAAGGGGAGGAGGGGGGAATGAAAGAGGAAGGGAAGGTGGGAGAGGGCACCAGCATTATGGACACACTCAATAGTTTGATGGTTACCTGGAGAGGAGGGAGGAGGGGAGAGGGAGAATTGTGGGGGGAGGTGGGAGTGGGCACCAGATATATGGTGGTGGAGGGGGACCTGATTCTGGGAGGTGGGTACATAATGAGATGCATGGGTGATGTGATGTGGACTTGTACATCTGGAAACTACCTAATTGTTACCAACAAATGTCACCCCATTAAATTTAACAATAAAAAAAATTTAAAAAACAAACAAACAAACAAAAATACCCTTCTCTTGGCTTCCACAATCTGCCTCTGGATTTTCTTCTCTCTGATTAACACTTCTCTCCCCTGGCCCTTTTTCAATCCTCAGTCATGGATCAGAGTTTCTTTGTGGCATTTTGCTTTCCCTGAGGGCTCATAATTTCCAAATACTACCTATTGTTGATAACTCTTGAATCTTTAATTCTAGCTTTTATCACTTTACAGCTACCAGCTCCAGCTCTACTTATATGGCCCACAAGTTCTTCTATTTTAATACATCCCATAACAGGCTCTTTTGACTTTCCTTAAATGGTTCTTATTTCTGTGTTACCTGTCTTTGATAATGGCCAAAATAACCGACCATTTCTCTGAGCCACAAACTGGTGAGTCATCTTAAATTCCACCCTCCCTATTCAGTTTTCTAAATAACTATTTATGTGAAGGTTCTAACTTACGTTCATTTTCACTGCACCAGGAGATTAATGATTTGTTTCTATTTTGTTTTTAATATTTACAGCAACCTTGGGGTTTAGGTAGATAATTCCTATTTTCCCATGAGAAAATACTTATGTTTAAAAGTAGTATATATGAAACATGTACTAAACAGAAATAGAGCAAAATATTGCAGTGCACTCTCCCTCTTCCTCCTATCTCTAGAGCACTGGTTCTCAAATGGGCTTGATCTTCCCCTCTGGGAACATTTGGCAAGGTCTGAAGATCATTGTGAATGTTATAACTGAGAGGATACTACTAGCATCTAGAGGGTACAGGCTAGGGACGCGGCCAAATATCTACAGTGTGCAGGACAGGCCCTCACAACAACGTGTATCAAATTGTCAATAGTGCTGGGGTTAAGAAACCCTGTTCTAGCGGTCACCATGTATTTACCTACAGTGGCACTGTCCATCCTGTACTCTAGGCACTAATGACATGAAGCTGTTTAGAGTGAATTTGAATTAAATGAAAAATTCAGTTCTTCAGTTGTGTTAAGCACATTTTAAGTGTTTAGCAGACACAGGTGGTTACTGAATTGAAGAGATTATAGAACATTTCCATTATGACAGTAAGCTGTGTCCAACAATGCCTTAGGTGTGTATACCATGCAAATAGATGATCTGTTTTACACAAAAAGAGTCATATGATACATATTTTTCTACAGGTTACTTTTGTTAATAATATGTCTTGACAGTTTTTCTGTTCATAGCATATGTAACAAAATATTTAAATGTAGCAATTTTGTAAGATCATTTAATTTTATAATTTAGCATACTTTAATTTTACCTTTTTTTTAAGTTTATGTACATGAACTCATACAGTATATATTTGTTTTTTTAAAGGTTTATTTTATCGTTTTTGACAGAGACAGAGAGAGACAAACAAGAGAGAGACAGAGAGAAGGGGGAGGCCCCAGAGCACTCTCCATAGTTGTATGTCATCAGTTTTGAACATGGTTTTGTTCCGCACACAGGTGGGTAGGGGTACGGAGAGCCTCCGACATGGGAGGCACGCCCCCTCAAGCCAGGGCCCAAACTAGGGGGTGAGAACTGGACCGGGGCCTCCCACATGGGAAGCACACCCCAGTTCAGCATATGGGTCCACCTGGACCAGAGCTAGGAATTGATCCTCAGTCCCCAGGGCTGCAAAGCGAGCGCTTAACTCGCTGAGCCATCCTGACTTCCCCTATATTCCTTTCTGTGTAATTTGTTTTACTCAGCGTATGTTTTTAAGATATACCCATTTGTTTTATGTATATGGAGGCCAATCCCTTTAAGTACTCTATAGTATCGCATTGGATGACTATACCATCATTTGTTTATTCATTCTATTGGTGAATATTTGAGTTTCTTCTACTTGGGGAGATATAACAAACTCTGGTGTGAATATTCTTGTACTTGTTTCCTGTGTACATTCTTCTATTCCATTCGTACATGGCAGTGGATTTACCGGATCACTGAAATTTACTAGATGATGCCACTTTCTTGAAACAGTTGTATTTTCACTGTTACCAACCATGTGTGAGTTCCTATTGCACCCCATTCTTGCCAAAATTTTGTATTTGTCAGACACATAAATTTCAGATTATCTCGTGGGGATGTAGTCATATCTCATAGTCTCATCTTACGTTTTTCTGATTATGAATGATATTGAACAACTTTCATATATGTATTGGCCATTTGAATATCTTATTTCATAAGTTCTTTTGGAGTTCTAGCCCATCTTTCTGTCTTCTTTCTTTCTGTCTCTCTCTCTTTCTTTCTTTTTAATATTTATTTTTGTTGTTTGACAGAGAAAGAGAGAATGAGAGAGAAAAGGGGAGAGGGCCCAGAGCAGTCTCCACAGCCATACACCATCAGTTTTCGACATAGTTACATTCCACACAGGTGGATGTGGGTCAGCACAGCGGGGGAAGTGATTAGGGGGGCCTCCCACATGAAAAACATGCCTCTCCAAACTGAGGGCCTCTGCATGGAAAGCACTCCCCAGGCAGGAACCAAACTTGGGGCCTCCCACAAGGGAAACATGCCCCAGTTCACCATATGGGTCCTCACGGGCTGGGTCCTCATCGGCCGGGCCTGGGACCAGGACTCTAACCCAGGACTCCAGGGCCGCAATGCGAGTGCTTAACCTGCTGAACCATCTTGGCATTCCCTCTAGCCCATTTCTGTAGTGTGTTATTCTTCTTACTCATTTAGGAGTACTGTGTATATTCTGGATACAAGGTTGTTGTTTTTTATTGATTATATGTATGTGTTGCAAAGATATTCTGCTTTGGTAGCTTGCCTTTCAATCCCTTAATGATGCTTTTTTGTTTGTTTGTTTGTTTTGTTTGGAAGAGAAATACTATGCTTTCTTTCTGAGATCACTCAGCAAGAGATTTTACTGAGAAACACTGACAAACTTCTCTCAATTTAAGTGGGTTTATTTTCTCAGTTCCAAGGCTTATCATCACTTCAATATAAATCTGAAAAGGAAAAAGAAACATACAGTAGAATCTTAGTTAACCAGCACCTGTGGGGATGGGTAGATGCTGGAAAAAGTAAATAGGCTCTCCCTTATCTGGAGCTCAAGCAACTGCCACTCTGAATCAAGTTGCTTAAGATTTGCCGGTTGCTTGAGTTCTGGTTAAGTGAGTCTACTGTGTTTCAATAGATCATGGTCTTTGTAAGAATTAATCCTTCCCTCTTTTCTCACATTCTATTCCAGTTTTGGATATAGCCACTAGAAAATCATCAACAAATAACTGTACTTAGACATACCGATTAAATATATAGAGCATTGGTTTCTTCCAAATAATAGGAAAATACTTGTCTTATCTACCTTACAGAGTTTAAATGCTGAATTAGCCTAGTTGATACTAAATTACAACATGATTGTTCACTTTTTAAGGTCCTCCTATGCTGAGAACATCAGAAGATACCTACCTGACTACCACTTACTGTATGAGAGGGTAAGTTAACTTAATGATAACGTGCACTCATTTCCTTAGCTATAAAAATTGAATAATATATTGATTCCATAAGTTTTTTTGTCACAGAAAGTAGCCTATTATTTAAATGGAACAGTTGAAAGTATTTTTAAACAAAAAGATGAAGTAGATGATTTAGTTTTCTCAATTGGTCAGCTCAAGGGAGAGAATTATAAGGAGTGCAGAGTTCTCAATAAAATTGTAGCATCACTACAAAGAGACAGCCACTTACCCAATGGCCAGATGTTCTTCCTGAAGTATTTCTTGGGGGTGCTGGGTGGAATTGAGATGGAGTCATGAGCCTGACCTTAAGGAACTAATAGGGAAATGAGTGTCCTGCCTATTTATTTCAGTGAGCTAAAAACAATGTCCTTTAGAGAAGACTTCCCTGGTACGTCAGGTAGTGGGATTCCTTCAACTTCGTTCTCTTTCAAAATTGTTTTGGCAACTCTGAGTCCTTTGCATTTCTATATAAATTTTAGAATCAGCATGACAATTTCAGCAAAGAAAACAGTAGATGAGATTTTCAAAATGATTGCAGTGAATCTATAAATCAGTTTGGGGAAGTATTGCCAACTTAATATCACCTCCAGCCTATTTCCCGACCTGTGCAGCCCCTGCCCACCTGTGTGGAATGAAATCATGTTGAAAACTGATGACATACAAATATGGAGACTGCTCTGGGCCCTCCCCCTTCTCTCTGTCTCTCTCTGTCTCTCTGTCTCTGTCAAAAACAATAAAATACATCTTTAAAAAAATTCAGTGGTGGGAACAGATTCTAAACTAGCCCCACCACAAACCAATAGTGATTGTTCTCAATATTGGTAATATGGACTAGAAACTAGTAAGAGAAAACAGGTAGCAGATATTATGACATATATGTGCCAGGAATAGAAGGGAAATCAAGGCTAATGACTGTAAAATAATGATTCTTAATTGTTTTTTTCTGTCTCCAAGCATGTGGCATATTGCATGTAGGTCCTCCCTGCCCCTGGATGATAACAGAACCACCATCACTGCCACTATTATTAACTTTTCAGGATCATTAAGCAGTATAATAAAGTTAAGGTTGTATAAAGTTTCACTGACAGGTCAAACAATGTCCTTGATAAATTGCTCCAGCAGATTCATTAATAAAGGACTAAGGACAGAAATAGCAAAGAGGGGGAGAGTAGAGGAGGAAGAGGCAAGAGGGAGGGATGAAGGCAAAGAGGAAAAAGTGGAAGAAAAAGGGGAAGGGGAAGAGAGGGGGGAACAAGAAAATTCTAGAGTAAAAGATTCATTGGCTGGATATATTTGTTATCAGAAACTCTATGCAAAAAGGGTGAGGGTGGGGGCAACTGTTATTCCAAGAAACATCCACTGTAAGAACCATTAGAAGATGAGGTGGGTAGAAAAATTCCTAGGCAAGTCAGAGGAAAAGACCAAGACCCCTATCAGTCATAGAGGATCATAGAGGAGCAGTCACTTGAATACCCAGGACATCCCTGTGGAAAATAAATCCTCCTTCAGATGGTTTTAGATCCACTGTCCCAGCCTTTCCCTGCCAGACTCTTCCTTTTTATCCCCAAGGACATACAAGTAGAAGGGAGTAGAAGCCATTGGACCTTAATGACCAATACAGAAGAATGTGCAGAGCCCCTGACCAGAACTCTCAAGAAATTAAAGATACAGCATTGAATTAAGTAGTATAAAGAGGAAGGAAAAGCAAGGCTACTAGTGTCCTTTATGTTGGGAGTGAGTTATCTCTGAGTCTTTTAAAGACTTCTGGAAACTAATGTCCTCCTCCTTGCATTTCGGTCACCTCCTGACTATCATATCCAAACCCTTAGAAATCTCAGGGAACTGTGTGCTTGCTTCAGACACAGGGCAGGGAGCACATCTAAGACTAGTTGCAACTCAGCTGTGTGAATGTCCATCATTCCAACCCAACTAGCCTTCACCAGCTGGCCGCTCGCCCTGCCTTCTTCACCATTAGTTGTTCAATCAATGGACTTTCAGTGGTTCAGTTTGAATCTGAATCTCACACTTTCAATGTCTGTGAAAATGCTCTACATACTCCAAAGTGCCAACAAAGGTCAGCTGTCATAACCTTTCTAGTTCTTTAGTGAGGCAGGAAGGACAGTATGCTATTGCCAGGTCTGAGGAAGAAATTTAATGACCCAGAAAGAAGCCAGCTCTCCTTCACACTATGCTGACCAGAGCCATGTCCACTCTTGTCCAACCATCCTCAGTGATGCTGAGAGTCAGGTCACTGTGACAAGGGTAGGCTGGGACACTCCAGGCACAGAAATGCACTTTAATACATTGAAACTGAGCACAATATCACTTAGCTTCAAGACTGAGATAAGGCCAATATTAATTGGATTCCAAAATACCCAAACCAAGAAACTGTGTCAAGGGCTGCATGGTTCAGCAGAACACAAAGTTTTTAGATCAGGCTTGTAGATCACAGAGTGCCTGCCCAGCCCCAACCTAAAAGGGTGTCTGAACAGAGGGGTGGGCAGCAGCAGCTTTTCCAGACCCTGGCAGGTTCCAGCCCACCATCTGAGCTGTGAGGACACCTACTATACTGTTCTCAAACTCACTAGCTTTCCTGGCTTAAAAAAGAGGCAATTAAAACTCTAGCTATTTCATGCACATGGGTATATGGCTAAGAGGTTTCCAAAGTTCTTCCTTTACACTCACAAACTCAGTCCAACTAGACCAAAGAAAAAGAAAGTTTACTCAGACCCACGAGCAGAAAAATGCAAGAGCACAAAGCCTCAGAGAGGGTGGGGGAAAGACAAACTCATCACATTTCTAGCAACACTCACAACTCCCCAGAAGCACAAGGACAACAAGTTCATAGAGGGCTTTATTCTATTTCATTCTGCATTTACACTTCAATTACTATGTGTAGTTGGAAGAGACAATGTCTGACAGATAGTAGGTGCTCAAAAACCTTTGTTGAATGAAACATATAGCACAAACCCTGGCACAAAAGTTTTAGTCATGGTAACTGTTAATCTTATTAGTATAATAATCTTAACAGGCAGTATGGGTGGGCTCAGGATTTAGATTCAGGAATTGTGTTCTAAAGGAATAGAGAAAAGAGGAGCCAGCCAGATTGCTATTTAACTTTCACTGTCATAGAATAATAGAGTGTGTGTGTGGGGGGGGGGGGAGAATAATAAAGAAAACTTAACATTTCTGCCAATAATTTAGGGACAAACTAGAACACCATATCAAATTCAGACTGAGAGAACAAATCTGAAATGGGTCATGTCTCCCCTATTACCACCTTACTCGATTCTTTTTTTCCTCTCAACCCCAACACTTTTTAACCCAAGGCAAGGTTGTTTGCTCCAGGCTCTTCAGACCATATTCTTTCTTTCCCAACTCAAAACTTCTCAGGACTAGTCCCTTCTGGTCTTGGAAGCTAATATATGATAATACATTTCCTATATAACTAACCTCGTGAATAAATAAATAAATAAATGCAGCAACTCACATTTGAGTGTTCCTGTACTAAGTGCTATCAATACATTATCTCACCCAAATCTTCCCCTTCACCAATCTAGATATTAGATAACTTATTCAAGGACACAAATTTACCAAATGCCAGAACCTGCATTTGAACCTCTATTATCCCTCCATTGTGTGGACTGCTAGTCACTGAGCTTACAAACTCTTCTCAAAGAATGAGGTTCATATGGCAAATAGCCATGTTTTTATTCTGAATCATGAGGAAACAATTGCCAACAACCAAAATCATCTGAAATAAATGTCATAATAAAGGCATGACTCTTTCTTTTAAGAAATAATTTTTTTTTAATCATCAAATTCATATGGAACCACAAAAGATCCCAAATTGCCAAAGCTACCCTAAGAAAAAAGAACACAGCTGGGGGCATCTCACTGCCTGACTTTAATCTGTACTACAAAGCCTCAATCATCAAAACAGCTTCATAATGGCAGAAAAACAGATACAGAGACAAATGGAACAGAATTGAAAACCCAGAAATAAACCCACAAATGTATGGACAGATTATTTTTGACATAGGAGCAAAAAATATACACTAGGGAAAAGAAAGCCTCTTCAGTAAATGCTCCTGGGAAAATTGGAAAACTACACGCAAAAGACTGAATGTGAACTGCAATCTGTCACCATATACCAAAATTAACTCAAAATAAATTAAAGACCTCCAAATAAGACCCAAAACATAAACTGCATTAGAAGAAAAACCACTGGTACTAAACTTACAGACCTGCGGTTCAGGGAGGACTTTATGAACCTGACCTCAACGTCAAGGGAAGTAAAAGCAAAAATAAATGAATGGGACTTTATCAAACTAAAAAGCTTCTGCACAGCAAAAGAAACTATCAACAAAGCAAAGAGACAACCAACCAATTGGGAGAAAATATTTGCAAGCAACGCTTCTGATGAGGTGCTAATATCAAAAGTATATAAAGAACTTGTACAACTCAACAACAGAAAAACAAGCAATCCAATTTAAAAATGGGCAGAAGACCTAAACAGATACTTCTCTCAAGAAGACATACAAATGGCAAACAGATACATAAAAAAATGCTCATCATCACTAGCAATTAGGGAGATGCAAATTAAAACCACAATGAGATACCACCTCACACCTGTTAAAATGGCTATAATTAACAAAAGAAGAAATAACAAGTGCAGGAGACGCTGTGGAGAAAAAGGATTCCTCCTACACTGCTGGTAGGAATGTAAATTGGTACGACCACTATAGAAGGCAGTATGGAGATTCCTCAAAAAATTAGGAAAGGATTTATTATATAACCCAACAATCCTTCTTCTGAGTACCTACCCAAACAACCTGAAAACCTTAATTCACAAAAGTATATGAACCCCAATGTTCATCACATGGTGGCCAAGTCTGGAAACAACCTAAGTGTCCTTTGATAGATGACTGGATAAAGAAGTTGTGGTACATTTACACAATGGAATACTACTCAGTAATAAGAAAACATGATATACACCCATTTGTGACAACATGGATGGACCTTGAAACCATCTTATTAAGTGAAATAAGTCAGACTGAAAGAATCAAGAAACACATGACCTCACTCATAGGTGGAGTATAAAACTGAAAGTAACAAAGAAGCAAAAATTCATGACACAATCAACAGTTTGGTGGTTTCCTGAGGGTAAAAGGGAAGGTAGGTGGGAAAGCTGGGTGGGGGCATCAAATATATGATGATGGAAAGAGAGCTGATTCTGGGTGGTGACAACATAATGCAATGCATAGACAACGTAATGTAGAATTGTATATCTGGAACCTATGTAATTGTTACCAACCAATGTCTCCCCAATAAATTTAACAATTAAAAAAAACAGACGTGTCTTTTTTTTAAAAAGTATATGAGTATAGAACAAAAGTTCTTGAATGTCTTTATGAGCAAGGAAGATTTGGGGGTTTGGTATGTTTTAGTTTTCACTTCCTTGAAAATATTTCAAGTTCTGGCCCTCAGCATTAACCAGAAAGATAAATTATTCACAGGGGAAAAGAGCTGCCTGCCAAGACGGTGAGGATCTGACAGTGAAAGTGTTTAAACTCAGATTACTAAAGAAATATGAAAAGCAGAAGTTGATTAACTCATGACTATTAAGAATAGTTTAACAATCTTCACTAAGACAAGAAAAAACAGCACTTAGTGTCTAACTACCAGAGAACCCAATGGTCCAAGTGGACTTAAAAATAGTTAAACAAAATAGAAAACTCTTTCTGCCTGTAATCCCCAAACAGGGCTCACCCATTCCCAAATAATAGAGAAGAATGGCCAACCAGAACATTAAAACAGCTGCTGCTGCCAGCTCCAACCTGCCCTACATCAGCCCTCCCCGCTGACTACTCTAGGCTGACCATACATTCCATTTTTTCTCATATTGCCTTACTGCCCCGTCATTTTAATATAAATGTCAATTTTGTCCCATTTTCCTTTTTTATTTTTTTAAGCTGAATGCAGATTGCATGTTTATCATAAGGCTCTATGCTACACATGCAGTAAAACTATTATACTGGTGTTACAAAAGAAGAAGTTCCATTTACTTTATCCAGTCAAAGCCAGGTTTCTTGAGCTAGTGACAATCAGATGCCTCCCCCTTGCTTGTCTGCAGTGGTGGAGAATTCAAGAGGCCGTCACTAAGCCCCATTGAGCTTGTGGGAGCCAGGAGGTTCTTGATGCACATGAACTACTAAATGGGCTCACCTGGCTGTTTGCTTCCATCAGGTTAGGAATGTGGAATACAGTAACTGTGAGTCTTACTGTTATTTCTAGCATCCTTCCGCCCATAGAGATTCTTTCTGCGTGACATTCAGTTTGATTCAGACTGTTCAGACTCATATTTCTGTTTAACAGCCTCCTAGCTATCTTTTTATTACAGAGGAACTCTCTGTGGGACATTAGCATATACCAACATATAATAGCAGTTGGGATGTTCATTTCTTTTTTTTTTTACTTTTTACTTTTTAGTGTATGTTTATGATTTTTTGCAATCTGGACACTGCAGTCCTGTATTCAGTGTGATATGCCATACAGATTTTTTTTTACTGCTCATGTGATATTTTATAAGTATTTTTATTAATACATGTATTATTTATGAGTGCTTTTTGTTGTGTCTTATATGCAGTAAATTAGTGTTATTTATTTGCATCCCTTTCCATGTTCTTTTGCAGTGGGTTTAGGTTGTTTTATTTACGGTCTCTTACAGCCTGAGAGACTACACAGGGAGCTGCAGTTGTTTTGTTATATTGTAGTTTTATTATTATATTTTCAGCTGTGGATTATTTTACTTTTTAAATTTTATTTTCTTGTTTTTGACAGAGACAAAGGAAGACAGAGAGAAGGGGGAGGGCTCAGAGCAGTCTCCATAGTTGTACGTCATCAGTTTTCAACACGGTTTCATTCCACACAGGTGGTCAGGGGCGGTGCAGATCGGGAACTGAGCTGGGGGCTTCCTGCCTGAGAAGCATGCCCCCTAGAGCCAGGAGCCAAGCTCAGGGGGCAAACTGAACTGGGGGGCTCCTGCATTGGGAAGAACACCCCAGTTCAGCATATGGGTCCGTACAGGCCAGGACCAGGATTCGATTCTCAGTCCCTGGAGCTGCAAAGCAAGTGTTTAACCCACTGAGCCATCCCAGCTTCCCTTCTTTTTATTTTTTTACCTTAACACAGTTTCCTTTACATATTATAGGACCAGGCTTCTTGCCCAGAGAGAGAACATTGCTAGTAAAAGATGAAGCAAACAAGTTCTCACTGCTTACTATGATCAGAGTCCCACATTCTATTCATATCGTGTTTCCTTACTATTGGTGGCTGGCAAACTGATTCTCTACCACTGAACCTATACTAGAAACCCATTGTGCTTCTGGCTCAATGAAGCAAATGCACTGTCATGGGGTGCAGGGATGCATATATTGGTGACAGTGGCCTCACTCAAGTGTGGCAGTATCTGTTCTGCTATAACATTAGTTGTTGTTTTGCCTGTATGCTAGCCAGTGGTTTTGTTACTCATTTTTAGAGGTTTAAATAAACATCATATTTTTAAGTCTTATTTTTTTTAAGATTTATTTTTATTGTTTTTGACAGAGAAAGAGAGAGAAAGAGAGAGAGAGAGAGATACAGAGACAGAGAGAAGGGGGGAGGGCCCAAAACAGTCTCCATAGATGCACATCATCAGTTTTTCCACATAGTTTCATTCCACAGGTGGGCGGGGCTGCACAGGGCAGGAACTGGGCTGGGGTCTCACCCCAGTGAGAACTGAACTGGGGGCACTCCCCAGTTCAGCATATGGGTCTACATGGGCCGGGGCCAGGATTCGATCCCTGGTCCCCGGGGCTGCAAAGTGAGCACTTAACCCACTGAGCCATCCTGGCTTCCCCTTAAGTCTTATTTTTTAAAGCTTAAAGTCTACCCTTGCAATGCCAAAGACAAAGAGACAAAACTGCAGTTCTAATGATGATCTCCAAAAGAAATTCAAGTTTATTAAACCAGACAAACTGTGTAGTGATGGAACAAAAGTGGTATGCCAATATTACAATGTCTATTTTTCCATTGCTCATGGACATAGAAATGACATCAACCAACATCTACATAGCCAGAAATATAAGGACGCTGAAAAGTCTCTGACTTCAGTTAAAAACATCAGTTCGTTGATGAGACATGATGGTGATAGTGAAAGCAATAAAATTGCAGCAAGTAAAGCTCTTTTTGCTTATCATACTGTGTGTCACAGCCAGTTTTTGCACAAATGGTTGCTGTCAACTTTGATAAAGAAAATTTATGAACCAAAATTTTCTTCATCACATACCATATCAAAATCAATAATTGCCAACATTTTTATCACCATATTTATTGTGCAAAGTAATAGAGGATTTGAATAAAACAAAGGCATTACAGTCAATTAATATGCGTCAGACAAAAAAGACATCAAATTTTTTCCAATTGTTGTGTGGTACTTTTTTGCCAAATTGTGGTGTTCAAGACAAAATTATAGATGTTGTTTCCTTACCTGGTGAAACATCCAGTCTACAGTGTTCTATGTTGAAGGAAGTAATTGACAAATTTGCTTTACAAAACAAAATTGTTGCTTTGTGTGTAAATAACACGAATACCAATTTTAGTGGTTGCAGAATACTTGGCAAAAAAATGTGTGGTGAAAACTTCAAACTGAACTGAAGAGCCTAACTATCAGCATTGGTTGTGGGGCACACATTATACACAATTGTCTTCAGTGTGCTTTCAACTATTTACCAATTGATATTGAATGTTTTGCAGTAAAAGTACACAAATACTTTCATATGTACAGAGTTGAAGAACTGAACAACTTTTCTGACTTTGCAGGAAACAGTTGTGCTACATTGTTAGAGCACGGAAGTACAGGGTTTTTGTCTTGGGATCCATCAATTGACAGAATTTTAAGCATGTTTAATGGGCTTAGTTTTTATTATTTTTCTCAAGAAAAATGCCCTGTTATGTTGTGAAAAATGGCTTGAAAATCTCTGTTTGAAATTATGGTTGTCCTCTGCAAGAGATCAAGTGTCTATGTTCCAAACTTACATTTCTTTAATTGGAAAAGATGATATTTCAGCTATAGAAGTAGCCATAAACATTGAAAATCCTGTAAACAATTTAGAAAAAGTGAAGTGTTTATAACTACTGATGTCAAAAAAAAAAGAAAAACATTAGTAGATTCAGGAGAAATTAATGAGGCTAAATTTTTTGAAATAGTTGAGAATTTAAATGAAATCAGCTTAGAATATATCAACAAGTGGAAGAGCAGTGTAGGAAACACTGAGAAGTTCAAGTGGGTGCTACTAAGACACCTGAATGGAAAGAAATACAGGACAGCCTGAACAAGAAACTCATCACACACAAACAAACAGAAGAAACTCATGTATTCGATAAGTGGACCCTCATAAAATCTACAATTGTGAGGCAGTTGGATTCATGGTATAAAGAAAACATTTCTGTATCTGACAGATTAATAAAGATATTTTCTGAAATGAGCAAAAAGTGCCTAGACTTTTAAGACTTCTATAACATTGTAGGGTTTATTCTCTGTCTTGCAGGAAGTATAACACCTGTGAAAACAATATTTTGTGCCATGAACAGAATGTATTCAAAGGAAAAATCTAGATTAAGTGTGAGACAATGAGGGTTCTGTTAGTTGTAAGACAAAATTGTGTCATGGAGCATGAGAAGTTTTATGATAAGGTGTTGAAAGACCAAAATTTGATGCATAAGATTACATCATGAATGAAATATTCATAGTACAATCATGGTGAAATACAGTCTACCTCTATGTCTACCTAAATTTTTGTATGAGCTCTGTCACTGAAGAATGATTGTTAGTTCAATATGTTCATGTAATAAAAAAACTTTTGCTTTCATCTTACTTTTTCATGAATATGGAATATTGCATAACCCCATCCAGTTTTTGTCATTCCAATATCCCATTTTTGTCATCCTAATATCCTGTTTTTGTCTCAAGGAAATATGGTCAGCCTAGTTTACTCTCTCCTTTCTTTCCTCTGACTCTTTCTCATTTGACCTAACTTGCCACCTTAGGGAACACAGTAGAAAAAGATCATCTAGCAGTCCTATAGAGAAAGTGGTTCATAGGCCACCTTGTGCATGAACACTGGAGGGTCTCAAAAAAAAGTCTATATTTCCCATTCTCAATAAAAATAATCAGTTATAGGGGAAGCTGGAATGGCTCAGCAGGTTAAGCGCTCGCTTTGCAGCCGTGGAGCCCGAGGATCGAATCCCAGCCCCAACCCAGGCAGCCCTATATGCTAAACTGGGTGTGCCCCGTGTTCAGTTCTTGCCGGGGCCTATGTGGGAGGCTCCCAGCCCAGTTCCTGCCCCATGCCCACCTGTGGAGTGAAACTATATGGAAAACTAATGCTATCAACTATGGAGACTGCTCTGGACCCTCCCCCGTCTCTCTGTCTCTCTGTCAAAAAACAATAAAAGGGGAAAGCCGGGACGGCTCAGCGGGTTGAGCGCTCGCTTTGAGGCCATGAGGACCGAGGATCGAATCCCGGCTCCGGCCCAGGCAGGACCCACATGCTGAACTGGGGAGTTCCCACAGTTCGGTTCTCTAGCTGTCTCTGTCTCTGTCTCTCTCTCTATCTGTCAAAAAGTAAAATAGAAATAACTATGCACTG
>PVKE010039458.1:0-15008 GCA_004027555.1 Craseonycteris thonglongyai
TCCGAGTCTCTGTCCCCGAACCGCTGCTTCCCTTTCCCTCTCCCGCTCTCCCCTTTTTTCTCTAACCTTTGTGTGTTGTTCCGTGTTGTGTGGTTCTCTTAGTTGAGGTTTCTTCTCAGGGTTTCCCCTGTGGATTCCCCTCTGTTCACAAGGCCCTTCCCAGGCAGTTATCGGCGTTCTCCTCTCATGCCGCCATCTTTCTTTGATCTCTGGTTTACTAATATTTTCATCAATGCCCCAAAAGATGGCCTACCACCTGTAAAATACTTGTTCTTTTTTTCTACTTGTTCATTGATGAAAAGTCACCACCCTCTGTGGTTGAACTTCAAATATGAGTCTCTGATCAAAAGCCATGGCAGAGCTTATATAACAAATCTAGGGATGACTTTGATCCATGTGAGAGTATGTGTGGGGGGATTTGAAGGTGTTTGTAGGAGTCTATAGATAAGTCATAAGGAATCTGGAGCTTAAAATTTCACTACAGTTCACTCCTTGGCTCTAAAACTGGATTTAGTTCCATATAACATTAAGAAAAAGAGAGTTTGAGGCTGTTGATTTGATGTACTTAAAGCTAGAACCGCACAGCTAATATATTTCAACCCAGTGTTTCTCGAGTGGTCCTCGGATCAGCAGCATCAGCAGTACCTGGGAACTTGTGAGAAATACAAATTCATAGGCCTTAACCCATACCTATTGAATCTTGGGGGTAAGAGCCCAGAAAACTATTATAACAAACTCACTGGGTGCTTCTTATGAATATTTGAGTTTGAGAACTACAGCTCTCTCCCAGGAGGAGCTTAGCTCCCTTCGCAGGAAGTTTCATGTGAAACTTCACTTCCTTTGGGTTGTTCCTGCCTGAGAAATATGGTAGGAGCAGGGAGAAATTTTCTCAGCCACCAATGCCTATTTGTTTACTGAAGCTGTGCATGTTTTCAGTCACCAAAAGACTCAGTTAATCCCCATGTTGGGCACACCTGCTTAGATCTGTAAGTTGCAAAAGCCTGCACCACCTGTGTACACTGAGGTTACAAAGGCCTGGGTTTGTCCAGGCCCTGTGACACCCATCTCATTAAACTGCTGTGTCTTAAAGCAGTCAAGGACCTGGAAATCCTGTGTTTACTAAAGTACTGACAGCTCCTGTTCCAGCCACACCTGAAGCATCCTTCTCTCTGGATATATCTTTATTCTCCAAAGCCCTATCTTTGTGCTTGTTCCTTAAGCTTTCCCGGTTTATGGGCCATGTGTGAAGTTTAGGGATGGAAAGAAACAAATCAAACTCCTCCCCTCTGAATTCAAAACCAATTGAGAAGTAGGATGAGGCCAGTGCTGGGTGTGTGTGTGTGTGTGTGTGTGTGTGTGTGTGAATATATCAACCTTTGCTGATAAAGTTGAATTGGAACAAGCAGCTTGGAATCTGCAGCCATTATTGGGCTTCCTCACCTCTCCTCTCTGGATTGAACCTCTCCATCTCAGCTTCCAGGACTCCTGGTCTGTTGGAAAGATTGCCAGACCTAGCTGTGTTGTCAGTAGAGCTAGTGCAGTCATTTTCCAACCTTCCCAACCAGCTCATTTATTCAGTCTTTGGAGAAGAGTTGTAAGTTGTGGAGAGATGGCCAGGAGAGGTGCTCCAGTACTGTTTCTTCCTGGGGTGGATGTGAGGATGAAGTAAGGTTTTCCCTGACTGTGAAAGTAGTATTCAAGGTGATTGGTACCAATGAGCCAAGAATGGGAAGAGGGAAAGCAGAGGACAGGGGCTTGAGGAAGGCTCCACTTAACTGTGGTTTCAAGGGGGAAGTCCCAGTCAAAGAAACTGTGAGGAGAGGCCAAAGAGAGGACGAGGAGGAGGAGGACCAGGAGCCTGCTATGCCACAGAGGCCAGGGGAAGAGCATTTTAAAGAGAGAGTGGTCAGCAGGGTCAAAGTTCCCTGAGTTAACAGTAAAATGAGGAACAAAAGCTGTTCCTTAGATTTAGCCTCTTGGAACCCACTGGTGACCTTACTGAAAGGTAAGAAGGGGAACCAAGCTTTAGGGCTTTCTGAAGGGGACAATTTTGAAAACTGATGGGGAAGAACAGCTGCATGTGCTTATAGAGGTTGTGACAGAGTCAGGTAGCCTGTACCCCATTCTCTAGGCCTGGTCGTGCTTTGAGTGCAGGTCTCTGTCTGTCTGTCTGTCTGTCTGTCTGGAGCACTTTCCTAATTTGCACAAAGATGCAGTGTGAGCTAACAGCAACCCTGGATGGAAGGATGCTGGTACCCAAGAAAAGAAATAAAGGATTATAGTTCATATATTCACCTTCAAAGCCAGTACTAAAAACTGAAGGTTCTAGCTTCAAGTTCAGAGATAGCTTCAATCCCCTCTTAGGACAGAAACAACAAAGGTTCTCCTTTACTGAAAGAGTTTGCCTGTGTTTCTGACAATCTCCTCCAAAAATTATTTTAGCACCAATTGACCAAGTACTTAAATCCTGATCTAGTAAAATGATCAGGATTCAATGGTCCTAACCCTCCCCTAGTGACAACCCCTTAGTACCCTAGAGACCCACACTTAATGGTGAGGGGGCCTACAAAGGTAACATAATAGACCAGCCTCTTATCTCAGGATGGGAGTGTGTCTCCCTGGACTAGTTGGTAGTCTCTCCCTACTGTCTATCACTAGTCTCAGAGCTCATACTCTCTAAGAGCTGGTCTTCAGATACAGTTTTTATAACTATGGACTTGACCCTTATTTACAGTATCTCACTTTTTAATTAAATCATTTCCAATTCTGACACCATAGAACTATTACCACCAGACACTTGTTAATGATAAATGTTCCCCTGCGAGTACCATACTCTTTCAATTTTCTAAACCATTTATCATATGCCCTTATTTCTGCAAAACCAAAATAAGTGGACTTGTAGAAGAGTATTTGGCGATTTTGCTAATGATTTCATAGGCCTCTCAGTATTTGTTTTCCTTTTTAATGTGTTTTTCTCTAATAGTAACCAAATCCCATAAATAAGAACATGTTACTACAGAGGTATACTTAGTTTATATTAAGAATTAAATCTGTTATTGAAGGAAAAATATTAGAATTGATCCTAAAAGTTTATTTTAAATTGGCCTTCAGATAATCTAGATATGTAAATTATTTTTTAAACACACACACACACACACAAACACACACACACACACTCCTATCAAACAGATTTTAAAAGTCTAAACTTTGGATACTATAATTAGGAGTCAATTAATCAACAATTTTAAGTTAATGAAAATCTGCTCATGTTTTTGGTAAGTGAAATGGAAATATAAACATTTATTAGGAAATGATTAGATAGACATGATAACTGAAATATGCAAGAGAAAGTATGATAATCAAAATTACTGTACATGTGGTAGCCAGAAACTTAAAACAGACTGTTTCCTGAGTATAAATTAGTACAGAAACATTACTCTGTCCACCATTTATTTATGTCAAACTCTTTTTTAGCAGACATAATATTATGCTGGGATGATAACAACAAACCACAACAGGGACTTATTTGTAGGTAAAAATAACTTCCAATGAGATTTTGGCCTTGCCGTTGTATGGGGTCCAAGGTGAAATGATCTTTGCAAAAGTCTATTCTAAGGGTACAGGGTCTTGTGACAGTTTTAATGTGGTTCTGTTTTTTTTCTGAGGTCTAGGAGGGACCTAACTAAGTCTAAGGCACATAACAGATCGATGCAGAATAATGAACACCTGGTTCAGGCATGGTGGAGATAAGGGGCTATTGCACCCTGAGATGAGAGAGGAACCAGGGTGGCCCTTTTTACATACAAAGTACTCTTTAATATATTAGAATGACTGCCAATGGGGATTGGGGAGGAAGGATGGAAAGAAAATAAATACGTATATAATATGAGTGATATTTACTACCCAATGATGTATCATATTTTCCCATGTATAAGATGATACTTTTGTCTAGAACTATTAGACCAAAAATTGAGAGTTGTCTTATGTATGGGAATAACCCATGTATTGATTTCTTAATGTTGGGTTAGAGAAGTAAAGATCATCTTATACATGGGGGCATCTTATACATGGGAAATTATGGTAATAATAATGATAATGTACTGTGATCTGGGAGTAACATTAAATAGTTCAATAAAAAATGCATCATACTTACATAAATAAACCCAAGGTTAAGTATAAAATTGGTTTGTTTTCAGTGACTTTTCACTTCCTACTCACCTGCTTTCCCATTTTTTCTTCCTAAAGTTTCTTTTCCCTGCTCTTGGGCTGGCCCCCTGGCTGCCCCAGGACTCCTGACTGTGAGCCTGTGCCCCGGCAGTATCTCATGCTGGCCGCTCTTTTCGTACTTTTCTGTCCTCTGCTCCACTCCCTAGAACTGGAAAGCACTGCCCTTAGACTTAGGCAAGAGAAGCCCCTTGCTGAGTGCTGCGTGTTAAAAAGGCTGCTCCCACCGTGCCTCTCTTGCTTCATGGTTTGAAAAGTGAGAGCCAGAGGAACATGCCCACTTGTCCTGTCCCAGAGCCCACGCTGTCCTTCACATTCCAGGAACCTGGAACCCCAATGAGCCCAGCCCTCCTTCAGGCCTGTTGCCCAGTATTGGTCCTCTTGAGGGCAGACGGTACCCCTGGTGTGTGTGTGTACCCCAAAGCCAAAGGTGGCCAAAGGGTATCTATTTGGGGAGGTGAAGAGAACTTGAAGGTGCCAAATGGGGTGAGCACATGCATGTGCAGGAGGCCCCTGCAGTCGGAGATAGAGGTAGGGTGGGAGGGGAAGAGAGGCTGGACATGGGCTGGGGCCAGGGGCTGACATTCTCTACTGTTTCTGGTAGAGAAGCCCAAAGAATCTGAGAATTCTAAATTTGAATCCAGCCTTTCAGGTTGTTTTCCAAACAGAAGAATATAATAGATTTTATTCGTTTGTTGGCTTGATTTATAACTTTTAAGAATTTAAACATGTGTTTTGCAGGCCTTCATTTGTACTCTTGCCCTGGCAAGTGTAAGCTACTGTCTTGGATTGGACTCTCTGCCTTCCACAGGACATCTGGGGCTTTGAGAGGGAACCCCTGGAGACACAGCACCTTAACCCAAGGAAGAGCTGCCCTAATCAGAGCACAGCAAATGCTGCAGGTGAGCAGTGCAGCAGTTGTTGGCACACCTCAGATCAGATGCCAGGTGAGTGGTTTGCTTCATCTGCCTTTGCCAGGTACTCTTGCTGGAGAGCTGTGGTTCACCCTACTGAGGTATGCAATTAAGGAAAGCAAACTGCCCCCTTCCTATCAGGCACTTGGGCAGTCAGCATCCCTTCCATCCTCTCCCACCTCCAGTGGGAGAAATGGTATTGACACAGGCTACAAATTGTAGTTCTGTATTCTTTCATGCACCATTGTATGATGGAAATTTTAAGTGGGGAGGCTGTGATACAACCAAAGAGAAGCTCCTTGGTGATGCAACCAGCTAGAAGGAGTCTTTGGTTAGGTAGAGTGATGAACCTGGGAGGGACCAGGGAGCAGACATGCAGGCGGGAAACCTGCTTCCGCTGTTTCAGGACCTACTTGAAGCAGAAAAGACCCAGGGAAAGCTTAGTTCCTGTGGGTCCTGCATCCCATGGAGCTCTCTACCCTTCATTTATCTTCCTCTCCTCCCCCTTTTACTAGCCCTCCCCAAGCTCCCACTCTCCATTCTTCTTTATGTTCTCATCTCATTAAGGCATATTAAAGATTACAGAGGGGCAGGTATGGCTAGTCTTTGTTAAATAGAACTTTTCAAAATAAAAGAAAAAAACAAAATTATTTTCACCTTCAAATAAGTTATATTTCTTTCATGCCAAAGAACATGTGAGGATTTTCCCCAGGATCTCTTTTACTGAGACTGTTTTGTTTTTCATTTACTGAGCTTGTATAATAAGCAAGCACCACTCCAGGTGCTAGAGAAATTAGAGTGGAGTGAAATGACAAAAACCCTGCCCTTGTGCCCTGTACATTGTACAGGGGAAAACAAGAAATAAACAAATAACAACAACAGTTGTTATGTGTGTGTGTTGTGTTTGAGGGTGAGAAATGCTAGGGAGAAAATAAAGAAGGGTACAGTATAAAGGGGGTGGTCAGGGAAGTCCTCACTGAGAAGGTGACATTTAAATCAAGACCTGAAGGAGGTGGGGAAGAGGCACATAATATCTGACGTAGAAGCATTCTTGGCATGGGGAAGAGCGAATGCAAAGGCCAGAGTCAGGAGCATGCTGGCAAGTCTGGGGATCAACAAGCAGGCCAGTGTGACTGAATCAAAAACAGGATGAGCACAGGAAAGAGTAGAAGAGGAGGTCAAAAAGGTGTGGGTACGTGGGTGAGGGATCAGAGGGCCTTGATAAGCACCTTGACTCTGAACAAGATTGAAAACCACTGTATGGTTTAAGCTTGGGAGTGACATGATTTGATTTGCTGTGTTGAGAATAAGCTCTAAAGGTAGCTGAACAGAAATCCTGATTTAAATGGGATAGAAAACAGCACTGTCCTGTTTCAAATGGTACATATGGTCAGCCTACTGAAATCTTGAAACTAGCCCAGTCTGGGCTGACCATATGTACCATTTAAAATGGGACAATACCATTGTTTTTTGTGCCATTTAAAATAGGACATCTGGTCAGCCTATCTGAAGGAAAAGGGTGAAATCAATTAGGAGGCTACTGAAATAATCCAAGGAAAAGAAGAAAATATCTTAGACCAAGATAGTAATAATAGAGATGATGAAGGGTAATGAGATTCTGGATATATTTTGGAAATAGAGTCAAAAAGATTTGCCAATGGATTGGCTGTGGGGTGTGAGAAAGAAAGCAGTCATGTAGAATATGAAGGTTTTTGACTTGAGCAATTAGAAAAAGGGAGTTGCAATGAACTGAGAGGGAAGCCTTCAGGGGTGCAAGCTGGGGAGAAGATTAGGATTCAATTGTGACAATTTACATCTGGATTCCTGTTGGACATTCAAGTGGAGAGGTCAGGTCGGCAATCAGATCTATGAATTTGGAATTTAGGGCAGGGGGTGGGGCTGGAGGTATACTTTTGGGAGTTATTAATGAATAGGTGACATTTAAAGCCAAGAGATAATGAGATTTTCAAGGAAATAATAATAAATGGAAAAGAGAAGTCCAAGACATGAGTCTTGTAACAGTCTAATGTTTATGACTGGGGAGAATAGAGAAAACAAGCCGAACAGGCAGAAGGGCCAGCCAATGAAACAGGAAGAGAATAGGAGTGTGGTGCCTGTTGTGGAAGGCAGGTGAAGAAGATGTGTCAAGGAGGAGGGAGAAATTGACCATGCTCATTGTTGCTGATAGAGCAAGTAAAATGAGACTGAGAATCCTCCAAAATCAAAGTCATTGGTGACTTTGAAAAGAGTTGTGTCAGTGGAGTGGTGGGGGTGAAAATCTTATTGGAAAGATTCAAGAAAGAATGAAGAGGAAGAATTACAGTCAGTGAGTACAAACAATACTTAGAAGGTTGTTAGTTTTAAATGAAAGAGAAATGGGGCTCAAACTAGAGGAAGAAGTAGGTTTGCGAAAGCTTTTTAAAGATAGGAGAAATAACCATATTTGTATATTGATTCAACAGAGAGAAAAAAAACTGAAGATTCAGGGCTAATGGTCTCTACCGATAATATTAAGAACATCTACATTGTTTTGAATGCTTATATGTGTTAGGTTTTTAATATACGAGGGCTGTCTGGAAAGCATCCAGCCATGTAACTGTTCTCATACTGACAATGCCTGGATTTTTTCTCTACAGCCCTCTTATGCTATTCATTCTTTAAAACATGATATATATATTATAGGTACCCTCTGCTTTTCTAAAGTTTGCATTCTGCCCTTTCACTTTTATGAAAGACCTACATTAATACTGTACCAGTTTTTCCTAACCAAAAGAAATCCAAAGAGGATTTTCACCTTTACAGAATAAGGTTTACCCTGAGCAGAGCAGGGAGAGTAGCCCCACCAAATTCCTTCCCTGGAACCAGAACCACACTCAGCAGCTCAGCGTGAAGCCGCCACATCTTTGACCTGTGTCTGTGAGCATCTGTGCTTTAGCTCTATTTATTTTGTGCATCCATTAGCAAGATGTATCCTAAGGTTAGAAAAGCCTGAGAGAGCTCTAAAGGTGTTACAATTAGTGTAAAACTGGATGTAATTAAGTGTTTCAATTGTGGTGAACTAATTAAAGACATTGGGCAGGTGTTGAATTTTGAGTTTGGGAATGCTCAAAAATGTTTCCATATAAATTAATGTTAATTTCTCCTGCCTTTTATACCATTTCAGTTTATGAAAAGTTTGATAGGAATGCTCCTGTCTTGAGTGGGCCAATGCCTAACAAAGTAGCAGTCTCACATGCATTTGTGTCTTTGCACAATGTCAGACTTTATTAGAATAAAACCATGGATCTAATCCTATCGTCTTGGGTTGTCACAGGCATTAACCAAGGCTCAGGCCAGAGGATAGCCTCCAGTAGTCAAGGTGGAGCAGTTCACACAAGAGGATCACAGAAATTTACAAGCATAGGACTAAGCAAAGCAACGAAGTCTCATGAAAGAAGGATGGAAGGGAGAGGACAGTGGTTAGCACTGGAGTGTGCAGCATTGGGGGTTAGGCTGGGCTAGCAAGACAGTCAGGAGGCAGGGCTGCAAGGGCTCTTGTCTGGGATGAGTGTGGGTATGGCTGTCAGCTGTCTGTTGAGGCCTGAGTGATGAGCTATCAGAGACCTCTGACTTTATGCTCAAGACTGTGTACAGTGCACCCATCTGCAGTCCAGTGAAGTAGTCTAGATGGTCACATTCCACCCTGTGTCTGGAGTTACCTGGATAGGGTGTTCACTGGGTACACCTTTTACATGATGCTCTGGTATGACTGTCACTTTGTGACTGATATAACTGTCAGAATTATTAGATTCCATTTTGTGTTCATAATTAATGCTCTATACAGCTCTACTTTCAGATTGTGGGGTAAACCTGTATTGTTCCTATTTTACCAATGAGGAAATTGAGACTCAGAGAGACTGAGTCCTTGTCCAAGGTCACCCAGTGAGGATAGAGAAATGCTAAGATCAGAGCCTTGTCTGTTTGAAGGAAGCTCAGGTCATATTGCTCCAGAAGGCACCCACCATTCTTCTATCCCTGCCTGAAGGAAGAGTGTGTGTGCTTCTCACAACCATGACCAGAGATTTTGGTTGTGGACAAAGCCAGAGTTATTCTGCCTTTTCTTTCTTATACCCTAGGAAAGGAGCAATAGAGAAATGGCCCTGGCATCTGGTTTGCCCCAAATCTATACCCATTGGACATCTAATGAATAATGTTGTGTTATATGTTGGGACATACATGCTATGGAAATCCAAAGTCCTGGGTTTTAGTTCTGACTATCACTGTATGGCTCTGTCACTTCTGGCAAATCAATGAACGTTGAGTCTTAGTGTCCTCATTAGCAAAATGGGAATAAAAAGATCTGTCCTCTCTGCTTCTTGTGTGGTTGTGAAAACATTGAACGATGTCCCCCAGGCCCTGGTATTCTAACCATAGGTGAGACCATATGCCTTTTCCAAAGTGTAAGACATAAAATGGTACCAGTGGTTCTCAACCTGTGTAAGACATACGATGGCACCAGTGGTTCTCAACCTGATGCCCAGCAGGGTACTTTTCAAATACTGCTCTCCTGCCAAGATGCTGAGCAACTAAAATTCACCAGTGTTGCAAGAGTTGTATAATTGGTACAACCACTTTGGAAAGCATTTGGCAGCAACTGTTGAAGTTGAACCAACACCTCCCTGTGATCCAGCAATTCCATTCCTAGGTTTATACTCAAGAGAAATGTATGCACATGTGCATCAAGACTAGCACAAGGAGGAAGCAGGGGTGGCTCAGCAGGTTTAACGCTCGCTTTGCAGCCTCAGGGACCAAGGATTGAATCCGGGCTCTGGCCTGTGCAGCCCCATATGCTGAACTGTGCTGTGCTTCCCACTCAGAGGCCCCCAAGTTCACTTCTCGCCCCTGGTTTGGCCCCCAATTCACAGGGGTGTGCCTTCTATATGGGAGGCCCCCAGCTTAGTTCCCACCCTGCGAGACCACCGCCCACATGTGTGGAACAAAACTATGTCGAAAAAACTGATGATGTACAACTATGGAGACTGCTCTGGGCTTTCTCCTTTCTCTCTGTCTCTCTTTGTCTCCGTCAAAAAAAAAAAAAATCTTAAAAAAAAAAAGACTTGCACAAGAATGCTTGCAGCAATATTATTTGCAATGGCTCAAACTACAAACAACTCAAATGCTCATCAATGGTAGAATAGACTAATAAATTGTGGTATATCCATATAATGGGGTACTGAACACTATTGAAAGTTTTCAAACTATGGCTATAGTCACATGGATGAATCATAAAAGGTTTTTCTCAAAACATGAGATTCAAAAAATCATGGAAAAAATCTCTGTTGTGTTAGAAGCATACATAGGCTTTACCTTTGGAGAGTAGGGAATGGGTAGATATAGGGAGGGTCCAAGAAGGCTTCTGAGCTGCTAGTAATGTTCACGCCTGTGTGCATGTGTGCGTGTATTCATGATAACTATACAAATAAAAAATACTTTGGATATTCACTGAGCTGCATACTTATGATCTGTGTACTTTTTTGTCTATGTATTTTACTTCAGTTCAAACACAAAACTGCTGTCAGTTCTCATCTCAGACCAATTCCATCAGAATCCCTGGCGGTTAAGCCCTGGCAGGGGCATTTTCCGGAGTGTATCCAGGGTTGAGGAAACTGACCTCCACCTTTGTTGGTGCATGAAGACCTATGACTGTGTCTGGGTGCTGACCAGGTGTGCCTCAGAGGGCTGGGGAGGACAGGGCTGTCTAGTGAAAAGAAGGCTGGAGGGCTCTCTGCACAGATGGCCCTGAAAGACTCACCTCAAAGCTCCTCACCTGGGGCAGTGGCTGATGACAGCCTTCAGGGACTGCCTGAGGCTACCTTTCCTTGAGAAGTAATTCTCAAATTTAATTTCAACTTCATTATTCAGAACAGTTGCTGCAGTGTTTCATTTTTATTTGCCCGTCCCATTGTGGAGACTTTGCCAGTTTGTTTGTATTTTTGTTTTATTGTAGTGAACCAAATTGTTATTTTATTTCTTTTCTGTCTTCTTTTAAATATATAATTGTTTAGTCCGGAAATGATACAACCACATCCAATGGCTGTGCCATCACCTGCCAGGAGGTCTGAGCTGGTTTTCTAACTCTTGCCCCACATATGAGGAAAAAGCAAATTCTAGGTGCACTCCACTCCTAATCTTTGCATTTCTTGACTTTACTCAATTGAGAAAAGGGTTATAAACAATAAAAACCTTTGGTATCTCTTGATTATTACTCTGAGTTTATAAACAGAAAGCATTTATGGGCCAAGTTCTGTAGGTTGATAGAAATCCTACACTTATGATATTTCTTCAGAGGCTTTACCAAAATAATACCTCTAGAATTCAACCTAAATAGCCTTTTAATGAGGGTGATAACTTCTTTAACTTTTATTTCAATAGCTGGATATAAAGGGTGTCCCAAAATTCATGCAAGATTTGAATTTTGCGTCATTTGTGCGGTAAAGTGTTGCCAATGAAAAAAAAGACAGCGTGACAGCTGACAGTTCAGGTTATTAAAAATGGAACACTACACGAAAGAACAACGCGTTTTCATTGTTGAGCAATGAAAATTTACAATTTTTAATTATAAACCTGTGTTTTCTATCAAAATTACTTCTTGAGTGAATTTTGGGACACCCTTTAGGTTTTCCAAAACTATTTTTATTAAAAATACTCAAGGTATTATGAAAAGAAATAAACTTTGTTGTAGCTCTAAACTCAAAGCATAATTCACTGTGTAGATTTTGATATAAGGGACATTGACACAGAGAATGCATAAATAGCTTTCTAGATGCAAAATATTTTTCATATGATCATAATTTCTGAAAGAAAATCTGTATACATACATATCCATTGTGTGTGGGGAAAAGCTGCTGCTTACTGAGGCTTATCTTTAGATTATTGGTGATTTAATGTTCTTGTTGTTGTTGTTTGTCTGCATTTTTTTTCTGCAGTAAAAGGAAAAGGCTGAGACAAAGTAGAAAATTCTCCTCTACATATAGTTAAGGTCTTAATAACAAAACAGCTCAAGTTTTGGAGCTAAAATCAGTATCACCTGGGAACTTGTTAGATATGCAAATTCTTGGGCCCAGCCCAAACTTGCTGAATTAGAAACTCAGGCTAGGGCCAGTAGTCTGCTTTAACAAACCTTCCAGGTGATTCTAAGGTCCTGAAATTGAAGAACCACTTCTCTAGCAGGGGTCTCCAAACTTCTCAGTCCGGGGGCTGCATTAACTATCAAACAGCAGTTTGGGGGCCGACTACACACTCAAGGTCCAAATAAAAAAGAATCAAAACATAGATGTTGTTTTTAATTATTTACTTAATATTATTTTATTCAGATAAAAAGGTCTCCACGGGCTGGATGAGAGGGCCTCGTGGGCCGCATCCGGCCCGCGGGCCGTAGTTTGGAGACCCCTGCAATAGCACAGAAACCAATTTGGCCAATTTGGCAAACCCTCAGGAAATTTATTCTAGGAATAAGTGTTTTGTTTGATAACTTTCTTCTGCCCCAACCTCAACCCCCACCCCCTCCCATTCCTTTTGCCCTACATCTAACCTATTCCCATACGTGGAACTTTTAAAAATGTCTCTCTCTAGATGGGTCCTGGGCATTCAGGTGCTTCTGATGTGTGTGCCAGGGCTGATAAACTCTGTTCTATATTCAGGTTCTTTTGTGGTTGAGACTGATGATTCTTAACACCTGCCCCCAAATTCTTTTGGTTGTTTCCTGCAAGTCCTGTGAAGCAGAACTCAGGCCTCTAGTCACTGCTTGTCCAGATCTAAAGGTGCTTCCTGAGGGCCGACTTGGCCTTGCACGCAGGTTCCTCTGCAGACCACAGCAATATACAGAAGATGGGACACCACCTGCTGGCACAAGCACAGCCTGAGGGCCAGCTCCTCAGCTAAACATCAAATACCACCTCCGCTGCCCATGCCGGATGCTGAGTGAGACGATGTGTTCAGTGTACAGAGAAACTACCAACAAATGCTAGCTGTCCTTATCTTCATCATCTAACGCGTATGAATCCCTTTTCATTTAAGCTCACAAAATGCCTGCTTAGAAGGTCCATCTTGGTGATTTCATCTTGAATTCTTTACCCCCACTTCCCAACTTTCCTGCAAAGTCCCACTCACATTCCATGAGAACTGTTCTTAGCTAGTAGTTCTTAAAATGTGGTGGTGGTGTGAGAGAGGGTGTGTGTGTGTGTGTCAGCAGCATGAGTATCACCTGGGAACTTGTTAGGAATGCGCACTTCTTTTACCAAAAAAATTAGTTATAATAAATAAAGAGGGCAGGAGGAAACTTTTGAAGGTGATGGGTGTGTTTAGGATGTAGATTGTGGTGATGGGTCCACAGATGTGTACTTTACTTTCAAACTCATCAAGTTGTATACATTAAATATCTACAGAACTTTTTTGAATGTCAATCAGACCTCCACAAAGTGGTTGTAAAAAGAAAGAAATGCAAACTGTTGGGCCCCACCCCAGAACTTCTATATCAGTACACACGAGGTGGGGCCTGGCCATCTGTGTATCCTTCTGATGCTGGCTAACTTTTGAGAGCTGCTGAAGCCCTTGCCTCTGGATTGTTAGAAATGCAGAACCTCAGGCCTTAACCAAGACCAACTGAATGAGAATTTCCAGATTGTTGGGATGCACAGGGGAATTTGGAAAGCACTCTTCTAGGCTCTCTCCCATGATCCCTTTTGATTAGAACACCGAAAAGGTGCATTCCTAGTTCACAGCTTCTCAGCTTCCCACAGAAGTGCCATCACAAGGCAATCAAGTATAAGAAACAGGTACATAAAAGACCTTTCTGTATCTGTGGAAAACAACTTCTACTGCCATTCACCACCCCACAATGAAAGATTCGTTCTGTCAATTTTCTTAGAGTTTAGACTGTGTGTCTGTTTTTTTTAAAATAAGTTGAAGTTATGAAACTCATTATACCTAAGTTGTCAGGACACATAGTTTTTACCTCTATTCTAAGAAATATTCTTAGTCTAGATTCTCTCATACAGCAATCATTTCTCCTCCTTAAAGTGATCTTTGTGTTTAACAATTCTCATGCAGCTGTTTATAATTGTAAGTAGCCTTGAATATTGTGTGAGAAGAGAAGGCTTGATAAGAAATAAGTGTCTGTACAATGCCCTGAATCATCTCTGTTTATATAAGTCAGTGATTTTTAAGGGCTCAGTTCCAATCCTTCCTGCTCCATGAAGCTTTCCTGGCAGCTCTTCACTGCAGCTGTAATTTAATATGGCTTCAGATAACATTATTTGTTATTTGTCATTATAACATATACCATGTATTGTCCAGTTTTTTTTGTGAGTTACTGTTTGTAAAATGCTTGAACAATAGGAACATTAGTATGTACCCAAAATTACTATTATTACATTACCATTACCATTGTGTATAGAGATTTATGTGTCCTTTCTACTAGACTGTATGCCTCTTTGGGGTGAAGAGAGGGTCTTGTTCATTGTTGGATTCCCAAGTAAGCCTGATTTATGTTGCACTCACAAGAGGTTCTTATGCATAACATTAGTGAGAATAAATATGAGTGCTTTGAAAAGAAAAACAGGGGAAGCCGGGATGGCTCAGTGGGTTAAGCGCTCACTTTACAGCGCAGGGGACCGGGGATCGAATCCTGGCCTCGGCCCGTGCGGAACCATATGCTGAACTGGGAGCTCCCCCAGTTCAGTTCTCTCTCTGTTTCTGTATCTGTATCTTTCTCTCTCTCTGTGTCAAAAATAAATAAATAAATAAATAATATATTTTAAAAAAAGAAAAACATGACTTACTGACATTATTAGAGCGTCAGATCTCAGCCAGTCCTATCCAAAGGGAGAAACT
>PVKE010039459.1:0-15008 GCA_004027555.1 Craseonycteris thonglongyai
CAGAAGTTTACTTTTACTTTGTGTGATTTCAATCATTTTAAATTGATTGGGGTTCATTTTATAGACTAACATACGTTCTATCCTGGAGAATGTTCCATGTACACATGAGAAGAATGTGTATTCTCCTGTTGTTTGGGTGGAATGTTCTATAATTGTCTGTTATCTCTAGTTAATCATGATCTTCAAGTCTTCTAGTTCCTTATTGAGCTTATGCTTAAACTGTTCTATCCATTATTGAGACTGGGGTATTAAAGTGTCCAACTATTGTTGAATTGCTTATTTCTCTTTCAGTTCTATTACCTGTTTTGCTTAATGTATTTTGGGGCTCTTGTTAGGTACATGTATGTTTATAATTATTATCTTTTCCTGACAAATTGACCCTTTTATTATAGAATGCCCTTTGTCTCTAGTAATAATTTTTATCATAAAGTCTCTTTTGTCTATTTATGTAGCTACTCTCTTATCTAGTTTCTTTTTGCAAGGTACATATTTTTCCATCCTTTCATTGTGAGGCTATTTGTATGTATCTTTTCATCTAAAATACGTTTTTTATAGAGAAAATATAGTTTTAGGTTGTATTTTTAAATTCATTTGGCAATCTGTCTTTTGATTGGAATGTTTATTCCATATACATTTAATGTAATCACTGATACAGGTTTCTGCCACTTTACTATTTGTATTCTATTATGTCTTGCTTTTTTTGCGCCTTTATTCTTCCATTTCTGCTTCCTTTTGTGTTAAATAATTTCTATGTACCACTTTATTTCTCGTGATATTTCTTTACTGTTTTTTAAGTCATTGTCTTAGTGGTTGCCCTGGAGATTGAAATTGGCATATTAACATATACCAATCTAATTTGGGTTAATATCAAATTAATTTCAATCGTATATTAAAACTTTGCTCCAATATACAAGGAGAGGGCCCCCCCAAAAGGAATTTATTTATAAAATATTGTATATTTCTTCTTACATGTTTAAACTTCTGTCACCTTCAAAGTTTCTCCCTTTGATGCAGTACATCTATCAAGACATTTTTTTCTACTGCTCAAAACAGTTTTTAAACTTGTCAAACTTGATGCCTTTTAGTACTTTACTGTTTTTTGTTTTACCTCTTCCACACTGGCAAAATGTTTCTCTTTGAAGACTTTTTTCATCAAACGGAAAAAAAATTGCTCAGGGCAAGAGTGGGTGAATAGGGAGGGTGGGGCATGGAGTCGTGCTGTTTTGTTCAAAAACTGCTGAACACTCAGCGCAGTATGGGCAGGTGTATTGTCATGCTGCATATTATTTGTGTAAGTCACACATCATGCAATGAACAAATGTGTTGAGTCTCCAGGGGATGCCAAGATGGCTTAGCAGGTTGAGTGTTCAACTTGCAGCCACAGGGTCTTGAGATCGAGTCCTGTCCCTGGCCTGTGTAGACCCATAGGCTGAACTGGGGTGTGCCAGTTCAGTTCACACCATGGTGAGACCCTTGCCCTGTTCCTGTCCTGAGCAGCCATATTACCACCTGTGAAATGAAACTATATAGAAAAACTAATGACATGCAGCTGCAGAGACTGCTCTGGGCCTTCTCCCTACTCTCTGTCTCTCTCTGACTTTGTCTCTCTCTCTGTCGAAAACAATAAAAATAATTCTTAAAAAGAAAATCCCAATGTTCACTTGTCACTCCCATAATTCCCGTTTGGCTTTGAATGCAGCCACTTTATTTGATGACTTGAACACAGTTGTCATTCTCCCCTGAAGTGACACATTGAGTTTGTTGAGCAGGTTGAATATGTCACACAAGTTTTGCAACCCATTCTGTGTCACTGAAATGTGCTACCAGTGGTGGCTGTTTTTCTAAAAGAAATCTCTGGAGAGGCTCTTGTAACTCAAAAAGTCTGGCCAGTGATGTACCTTTAGAAAGCCGTCTCACTTGTGTGTGTAAGAGAAGACGTGTGTGCTCTGCATCCATCTCTTCACAGAGATGCGGGCACGCACTTTACTGTGGTTGATAATTTTAATCACATCCTAAAAAACACTGTTAAGTTCAGGTGACATTTTTCAGCTAGCCAGCATTTCTCTGTGGATGACACAGTGTATAGACACATTCAGAAGCGACATTTTTTACCTGAGTAGTGAAACCAAAAAGCCATCTAGTCATGGCAGCCACTCTGTCTATGAATATACTGAACAAAATGACCAATTCAATTTCCCTGATATGTCATCATTCAAAGATTTGAATAGTCCTGCAGCTGTGGTGTTGGTTGGCAACAAAAGTGCACATAACAGATCCTCATGCACATCCTCCTGAAAAACAAGCATTGTTGCCTTGTCAATATCGGTAGACTTGTCAACCTGGATTGCATACCATGGTGACTCATTCATCCTCTCTTAACAATTGTGCCTCAATATCCTCTGCTATTTCATCAATTCATCTAGCTATGGTGCTAGCCACAAGAGGAACACATCCACCTTTTGAACTGCAGCCTCTCCTAAAAGTTCAGGACAAATGTCTTTAGCAGCAGATAGGATCACTCTTCACCAATAGTAAAGGGCTCGTTAGGTTTAGCAATGCAGTTAGCCACTGAGAATGATGTTCTCAGTGCAGACACATTTGATGAAGAGGTAGCCTTCAATAATTGCTTCTGTTTTTCGTGTTCATGTTTTTTTCTTTGGAAAAACTCCAAAGACTTGTATTTTAATGCAGGGTACTTCTCCATGTGGTGAAGTTTTGAAGGTTTCATGGCTTTATTGGATAGCCAGTCGCCACATGTAACTCAAAGCAGGTTTGGAGACTGAATCACCTGTTGCAATGAACCCACAATTTAAGTAGGACTCTTGGTATTTTCTTTTAAATGCAGCTTTCTTTTAGTTGGCAGTCTTAGAGTCTTCTGCTGTCTCAGCATTGGGCCTTTCCCTCTTTTCAAAGAAGCTCTCCAATGACATGTTTTTCATTCGTTTTGGCTAGGGTTAGCTTGTGGGCTTATAAAAACTGTGACTGGGGAAGCCGAGATGGCTCAGAGGGTTAAGCGCTCACTTTGCAGTGCTGGGGACCGAGGATCGAATCCCGGCCCCGGCCCGTGCGGAACCATGTGCTGAACTGGGAGCTCCCCCAGTTCAGTTCTCTCTCTGTCTCTGTATCTCTCTCTCTCTTTCTCTCTCTCTCTCTCTCTCTCTCTCTCTCTCTCTCTCTGTTAAAAAATAAATAAATAAATATTAAAAAAAAAAAACTGTGACTGAGATGGTGCGCAGTGCGGGAAAGAGGAGCAGACAGAAATGGTAAATAAAATAATGGGTGGGCTATGCAAGGACTAAAATAATGTCAAATTCTGACGTAAAGCCTGCCACCAGATGCAGCTTAATTGTCACTTGCCACTGACTGAGTTTTGATATGGAGTCTGCAAGCAATTGATTTATTATGGTCTCTGCGCAGTCCAACCTCTCTGCTAATGTGAATCTATATTTGCAGCCGCTCCCCAGAACTAGCATCACCACCTCAGTGCCACCTCAGATCATCAGGCGTTAAATTCTCATAAAGACATGCAACTTAGATCCCTCACATGTGCAGTTCACAATAGGTTTTGCGCTCCTATGAGAATCTAATGCTGCAGCTTATCTGACAGGAGGTGGAGCGCAGGTGGTAATGCAAGTGATGGGAAGCAGCTGTAAATACAGATGAAGCTTTGATCTCTCGCCTGCTGCTCACCTGCTATGTGGCCTGGTTCTTAACAGGGTACAGTCTGGTAACAATCTGTGGCCCTGGGGTTGGGGACCCTTGCTTTAGGGAACCCCTTGCTGAAGTCTTCATATAGGCTCAATGCTCTCTGGCACAATACCTTGCTGTCAATTGGAACACATTTTCTATTCATGTCTTTCATCCCAAAATTTAATGCCTTTTCCATCTTAACTATGAGTAGACACTTATCATGCACTGTGGCCATAACTTTTGCAGTTTGATGTGCAACAGTGAAACTAGCACACATTTCTTTTTTCTTCTCCACAACTTCATGGACAGATTCTTTGTTACCATAGATCTTAGGAATATCAACATATGATTTTTTTCTTCATTAAGTCAAGAACTTTCACCTTTTCATTTTAAGCTTTTCTTTGGTATAGCCCAATTACCAGCATACATAGTCCTGCAATGTGGGGCTATTATTAAGTAATATAAGGGTTACTTAAACACAAGCACTGCAACATGGGGACAGTTGATCTGATAACCAATACAGCTACCAACTGACTACAAGAGGGTAGTGTATAGACTGTGGATACACTGGACAAAGGGATGACTTATGTCCCAAGTTAGACAACACAACATTTCATCACACTACTCATAATACCACACAATTTAGAGCTTATGAAATGTATATTTCTGGAATTTTCCATTTAATATTTTTGGGCCACAGTTACCACAGTTAACAGTTATGAAACGTATAATTCTAGAATTTTCCATTTAATATTTTTGGACTATGGTTGACCACAGTTAACAGAAAGCGTGGAAAGCAAAACTGTGTATAAAGGGGCACTATTGTACTTTTAAAACCTCCATTGTATACACACTTATTTGGGTGGCCTCTTTTTTTAAAGATTTATTGTTTGAGAAAAGGTGAGAAAGACAGAGAGAAGGGGGGAGAGCCCAAAGCAGTCTCCATAGTTGTACATCATTAGTTGTGACACAATTTAATTCCACACAGGTGGATGTAGGGCCATGTAGGGTGGGAGCCAAACAAGCAAGTTCAGCATAAGTGTTGGCATAGGTCTGGGCTGGGATTCAATCCTCTGACCTCACAGTTACAAGGCAAGGATTCAACCTGTGGAGCTATCTCAGCACCCCCTTGGATGGCATTTTTAACAAGCATTTTCACATCAACTCTCCATCCCTGAACTTGGTACTGATCAATGCCATCTACTGACCCCCAACACCATTTTCTATAAATGTGTGTCTGTCACAGGCATTTTATTTTCCTCCCAATCTAGTTACTCAGCTGAAGCTCTATGTCAGCATCTCCCCAGCAAATACTATAAAGGTTTATATTGACAGGCTTATCTTTAGGATGAAATTAAGTCCCAGAATCAAACATAGGGCCCTGACCCAAGCAGAATGAATGGTGTGCTATCCCAAACATTAGCCACAATATCTAAACTTTCTATACATTTTTCAGTAACAAGCAAGTAGCAAGTGAGCTTTAGCTCTCCATACATGCCATTTCATAGCTGAAAAACAGACACCTTGGGTTTCAAAGAACTGAACAAAATTATGTTCAAATTCCTCTTGAACTAGAAGTATTATTAAAATAGATCTTACATTCTTGAGTACTGACCTATAATAAAAATAACAGAAGGGTGCCCAGATGCACTATTATAAAACCCGAAGTGTTCTGTCACTTGTAGTGGTATCAATATTATAGCTCTTGACACCTCTCTCTGGATTCAACTGACCTGAAGTAAGAAGACCATTTCATATACTAACAGGGCTTTTCTTCAGTGATCTACTTGACCTTTGCCTCTGGGTTCTTGAACACAAGCACTGTTACACAGGATAGTTGATCTGATAACCAATACTACTACCAAGTGACTAACAGTGGGTTCAGCAATGAGAATAGTAATAAGATGGCATTTTAAAAAAAGATTTATTCTATTGTTTGAGAGAAGGTGAGAGAAAGAGAGGGGGAAAGGGAGCAGTCTCCATAGTTGTATATCATTATTTGTAATTTTAAGAAAAGATTTAGTCTATTGTTTGAGAGAAGGTGAGAGAAAGAGAGGGGGAAAGGGAGCAATCTTCATAGTTGTATATCATTATTTGTAATACAGTATCATTCCACACAGGTGGATGTGGGGCCACGTGGGTCTGGAACCAAACTGGGGGCCTCCCACATGGCAATGACTCACCCTACTGAGCTATTCCGGCATCACCATGATGAGATTTTTTTAACAGAACAAAACTCAAAGAATTTAAGCTTAAGGGAGCCTAAATCTAACAATGCAGTAGCCAGAAGCATTTAATTAATCAATACCTCTCTTCTATGACTTGGCTGCACATTAGAAGTACCTGGATGCTTTAACAAAATCCTGCCGACAAGGCCCTACCGCAGACCAATTAAATCAGAATTCCCCCAGGAAGGGACCCACCCATCAGTATTTTCAAAATGTTCTCCAGGTGATTCTAATGTGAGAACCAACCCCTGTGTAAAAATATTAAGGACATACAGCTATGAACTAGTGTTGGCAGATGTAGCAAATAAAAAACACAGGACACCTAGTTAATTTGAATTTCACATAAAATATTTTTTAAAATATAAGTATGTCCCATGCAATATTTGGTACATAATTTTAAAATTATTTGCTATTTATCTGAAATTCAAATTTAAATGAGTATTCTATTGTCCACACACAGGACAAAACTGAAAATGAAACAGGAGGGGTAGAAATAAAGTTTTATCCACAGAGAAATATCACTGGTTGGTAGGTTTTTATTTCAAAAAATAACAACAACAAAAAAGCAAACAAAATGAACAAAAATCACGAAGATCACCTGGAAGAGAAGTAGTGCCAGGCCAAAGCTACCCCACAGAAAACAGCTGCTGAGTCACAGAGAAGGGAGGGCTGCCGACATGTTCCGGGCAGGCTTCCTTAGTGCCTGAATGCGTTTGCTAGGGCTGCTTTACAACACCACAGACTAGGTGTCTTCAGCAAGAGGAATTTACTTTCTCAGTCCGGAGACCAAAATCCAAGATTAAGGTGTTGGCAGATATGGTTTCTCCTGAGGTCCCTCTCTTCAGCTTGGCCTTCTCACTGTGTCCTTACATAGTCTTTTTTTCCTTTTTTTTCTTTGTTTCTTTTTCTTCTTTTCTTTTGCCTATGTACATGCATCCCTGGTGTCTCTTTGTGTGTCCAAAGTTCCTCTTATGAAGACACTAGTCATTGAATTAGGTCCCCACCCATATGACCTCAGTTTTATCAGAATTACTTATTTATAGGTTCCTATCAGCAAATACAGTCACATTCTGAACAGATGAAATTTGGGGGAACGCAGTTCAGCCCATAACAGTGCCTCCACTGCACTTCAGTCCTGGGAGATGTGGGGTTGCACAATGGATCAAGCATTGTTGCTTGGATGTCCTCTTCCCAGGGCCACCCTAGCCCAGGGGAGAGACTGTGCCCCTGAGTGACCAGGAAAGGGAAAAGGGGGCATTTCTGAGCAAAGTGACAGAAATGAGTGTCAGGACAAAAAGTAATGTCATTGGATGCATGATGACAGAGCAAGGGGAGGAGAATGTGTTAAATCAAGAAGGACCATATACAGAACAGAGGACTATGAAGATATTGTCCACTACTCCAGAAGTTGAGAAAACTAGGAAAGGGAGGAGGCAGGATACAAGAAACAAATCTCAATTTCCACAGCAAAGGGGAGAACCCCAAACTAGCCCTCTCCCCACAAAAAAGCAAGACTTCTACCATTTCCTTTGTCCCTTTTAGGGGGAATAAAAACTGCCACAAGCGTTAAGACTGCACAGGACCCTGAAAGGAGACTGCCCAGTCTTCATTTTACTGAATTCTTTGGCTTGCCCAGCCTTCAAGAATACAGTTCTCTGGCTCCAAGCAGCTGACCTCGGTTTTGTTGCACTAGGAACTAGGGCATGAATAGGCAAGGTTAGGAGCCAAGACATGCCAAGGCGGTACAGGCCTATTCTGGTTTTAGGCGGTGCCAACGGAAATGGGAAGTTTCCTCCTGGGAGTCCTTATCTCTGTGTCTATTCCCACAGCGCAGAGGAGGCTCTGGTGGGTGGAAAGGGGCCTGGGGTTTTGGATGGAGGTTAAAGCACATCATCACTCTCTTCATTTTCTCGTGTTGGACATTTACAAAAAGCGTGACCCAGCAAGCCAGTGGGAAACCAGCTAACTGCCATAAAGCCACCAAACTTTTCCGGTGTGGTCCAAACGCCATTCTTGGACTCTGGCGCCCTGGCCTTTCTGTAGCCTTTGTCCTGGCGCACACTGTGGTTTCAGCACGGGTAGCCTGTCGCTCGCCTGTCGCTCACCGTCCTTTAAATGCTCCCCGTAGCCACTCGCTGCCGGACATGAGTGAAAGACTCCTTAATAAGAGTATAAATAAAACCAGGCTGAGAAATGAGTTTTCCACCCCAGCAATCACCGATGTCGCCTGTAAGTAGTCTCGCAGAGCCGCGCAGATGGAGTCCCCGCACCTAGGGATCAAAGCCATCTCCGAGCGGTGCCCTGTCAAACACCTGGGTGCCGCTCAGACATGAATTCGAAGGGAGGGGGTGGGAGGAGGCTGTGCGCAGCCACCGATAACCCGAACTGGTGGTCCCACCTCCCTTCTCCAACCCCACGGCACCTGTTCCCTCCTCCACGACAGCAACCCCCTAGTAGGAAGAGTGAGCTGCTGGAATAATCTTACTCTGCAGTGAGCTCAGGAGGGACCGACCACCAGGCCTCCTAATTTATGGTCAATGAATTAATAGCTTGAACGTGATTTATCTGACCGCAGAGGAGATGGCAAACGCCTGGGAAAGAACGATTGGCCATGCAGGCTTTGTGCATTTCTGATTGACCTTATTAATTTCGAGCAGACGGGGATGGGGGAGCAGCCTCTTTACTGAGACAGGGAAGCAATTTGGCAACAGCCTCCATGTAGAGCTGTTTGGGGGCTGGCAAAGGTTTAGCTTTTGTCAAAACTGCAGGAATAACACAGGAATAACGTACTGCTTAAAAAGTCAGACAGTTTAACAGAATGTGCTAGCATACTGACTAAAGCAGATTTGGTTTGAAAGAGTGAAGCTCATTTGCTTTGACCCATTCTTTTTTTTTTTTTCCCCCCTTTGTGTTTGTATAACCAAAGACATCAGTGCTGTTGGGGTGGGAGCGTGAGAAGAAAGGGTGTTTCTTGTTTTTATTTCTAATGTTTTGAGTATTGGGGAGAAAGTGTAGCACTTATGGCTTAGAAGGGAAGAGATCTGGGGGAATCATGAGGCAAATAAAGTATCAGCACATACTTCCAAAATATTTCACAATTAAGTGTGGAGAAAAAAATCTTTCTTCCCTTTTGAGTTCTCTTCAGACATCACAGCTAGTATTTATGGGATATGTAAATTACTGGATAAGCACACCAATATACCACACTTCACAAGGGCATTACTCTGTGTTACTGTAGTAACTGTCATTTAAATGTCACTATTGAGTGATGCAACTTAGTCTCATGAATAAAAGGCACTATATAAAAGTATTGGGAGAGTTATAATATTTACTGGAAAATATTTTCACATGAATGAATCACAAATTCAGTAGGGGTAGATAAGCAATTCAACTGTACACCCACTCATTTATTATATTTGTGTGTGCAGAACTGAAATACAGGCACACAACAGTAGGCAACCTCCAAATACAATCTTTGACACTCTGTTCCTCAGGGGAACCAGGACAAAGAGAGAGCATGAGAAAATGCGACTGCTTGGGAAGGGGCAGATTGGTGTCACATGCTGGTGGCATGATCATTTCTTTTATTTATAGGTCTAACCAGAAAAATAGGCTGGGAGCAGCTGAGTACCAATTTATTTTGCTGGCTGAACTGATGAGTGGTTGCCTTAAATGTCACTGAGTTGGAAGGTTGTGCATTTCATTCACCGCTAGGTTACAGAAGCTTTGAAGCAGGTCTGGAAGGCAACCAGTAATTGTCCTGGCACCAAAGGTGGGTAAATGCAATCCTGATGGGTAGAACTGCTTCATTGCAGGATGAGGGCGGCCTGTCACCATTGACTATTCCTGTCAAATGCTGCTTGAGTTAAACAAAGGTGGCCCATTTGTATTACAAGAGCAAAGTGGAGCAGAAGGTAAGAGTTACTTCCCAGAACAGCAAAAAATGATTTGGAGGTCAGGAGCGGAGATTTGTTTGGGCCACAAGCCACAGCATGTACACACTCATATGACACACAGATTCTGTGTCCAGCTTCCTAACTGCGTAACATGCATGTGAAATAAATACAATGAAGAGAGTGCAGTGAAGATTTAGAGTTTAAGATTCTGTAAGGGTCAGGGAAGATTTTCCACACGCCCTGGTCACAAAGGATGAAGAGCTCGTGAAGAAGAGAGGGTACAAGTCATGCTAGCTGTGGTGAATCACAGAGCATAAAGGAGAGGCGGCCAAGACAACGGGTTTAGTGCCTGATGAGGATCCGAGGTGTAGGAGTTCAAGCTGCATCTCACCACTTTGTGAAACTAAATGTTTACAAGGCGCTGGAAATTTCACTCCCTAATACAGATTAGCAGGCAGGTATGTCCTCTAATTTTCTAAAAACCATAGTGGAAAACTGTTTCTTTAAGCATATCTAGCCATGATGACTGCAGAGCAAGCCAAAAATCACAGAAAAGAGAACTAAACTCAGAAATCCTAGTATAGCTGTTTTTAGCTTAACATAATCTCACTCCACTAATATGATGACACATAACACAGAAACAAATACAAAGTGCTGTCCCCCTAGCTTTGCAGCTGAACCACAGTGTGGTTTTCTCTAAGGACAGGCGAGCTGCAGCTAAGCAGCCCCTCTCCTTACATGTGCACAGTGGTCTGACTCTGCCCCAGCCCTTCCTGGCTGGGCTGCTCTCGGGACACTGCAGGAAACTCATCTGTCACCACAACTAAAATAAGCTCCATTTGTCTGCATTCATTTGCTCACTGGGAAGCTCCTTCCTAGGCCACTCAGTGGATGCTTCTTTTTCTTCCTTCTTCAGCTTCCCAGTCTCTCTCTGAACGGCTCATTATCAAGTGTCAGAATTATGACTGCAGAATTGACTGCTGCCCTCAGTGAAGGAAAAACAAAACACCTCTTTTGTCTTACAGTCCACCTCACAGGCTGTGTCTTGTAGCAGCCAGTTTTCTCTATAAGATGTAGCGGAATGTATCTTGTCTTACAGAATACACAACCCCTCAGTCTGGATTCTAGGCCATCACAAACAGCATTTCCAAAACCTCTATTCTCATACACTGACCATTTCTGATCTTACTTGAAAGTTCCTCTTTCCTTTTTTGGCTGTATTGTTCAATACCTCTCTCTATGATTTTAGCTAAGAGACTTGCTTGAAGGAATCACAGTGCCTGTGGATCAAGGCCCAAAGCTGTACAGCCCTTGGCTTGCTGATAAGTCCTGTGCTTGTTAATAGCAGTTCTGGGTGACTCAGATAGGCCTTGAGGTTTTATTTATTCATTCTGCAAACATTACAGAAGGCCTTTCTTACATATTAGGACAGTGGTCCCCAACCTTTTTGGCACCAGGGACTAGTCTCGGGAAGACAAGTTTTCCAGGGACTGGATTGTGTGTGTGTGTGTAATGGTTTCAGGATTATTCTATGTGCATTACATTTATTGTGCACTTTATTTCTATCATTATTACAGTGTAATATGTAATGAAATAATTACACAACTCACCAGATGCAGCATCAGTGGGAGGCCTCAGCTTGTTTTCCTGCGACTAGACAGTCCCATCAGGGGCGATGGGAAACGGTGACACCCGAAGTGTGTTGCTTATGCCCAGTCAACTCCATAATCTGTTTGGGTGCTGTCACTTAGAAAACCCTGCTTCACAAATAGGATGTTGGAAATGAAAGCAGGCTTTACAAGTGCTTTTGTGGCAATCTCAGGATATTCCACTTTGACTTTAATCCAGAACGCACAAACATTTGAAGTTGTCTCAAACATACTTTTAAAGCCACCATCATTTGCAGTCTCAAGCAGTTGATCCTCTTCCATCATAGACGGGGGTTGTTACACCTGGTTTAGTTACAAATGGGTCATGGATCCATTCCTTCCCAGTTTGGGGTCTTTTGTGGTTGGGAAGTAATGCTCAAACTCTTCTGAAAGCTGAGACAGGTGATCATTCACCAGCTGGGAGAAAGAAGGCCCTGGCCCAGTCTCTTTCAAAAGCTCTGCTAAAGTTTGAAACATGTCAAAATCCCAATGTTCACTTGTTGCCCCCATAATTCCAGTTTTGCTTTGAATGCAGCCACTTTATCTTCCAAGTTAAATATAGTTGTTGTTCTCCCCTGTAGTGACAGATAGGGTGTGTTGAACAAGTTGAATATGTCACACAAGTAAGCAAGTTTTGTGACCCATTCTGTGTCACTGAAATGTGCTGCCATTGGTGACCAGTTTTCTCTAAAAGAAATCTCTGGAGCAGTTCTTGTAACTCAGGAACTCTGGCCAGTGATGTACCTTTAGAAAGCCATCTCTTGGGGAAGCTGGGATGGCTCAGTGGTTTAAGCGCTCATTTTGCAGCCCCGGGGACCGAGGATCAAATCTCGGCCCAAGTCCATGCGAACCCATATGCTGAACTGGGGAGTGCCCCCCATTTCAGTTCTCACCGGGGTGAGACCCTGGCCCAGTTCCTGCCCTGTGCAGCTCTCGCCCACCTGTGGAATGAAACTATGTGGTAAAAACCAATGATGTACAACTATGGAGACTGTTCTGGGCCCTCCCCTTTCTCTCTGTCTCTGTATCTCTCTCTTTGTCAAAAAACAATAAAAATAAATCTTTAAAAAAAAAAAAGCCGGGGAACCGGGATGGCTCAGTGGGTTAAGCGCTCACTTTGCAGCCATGGGTACCGAGGATCGAATCCCGACCCCGGCCCATGTGGACCCATATTGCTGAACTGGGGAGTGCCCCCAGTTCAGTTCTCACTGGGGCAAGACCCCGGCCCAGTTCCTGCCCTGTGCAGCCCCAAGCCCACCTGTGGAATGAAACTATGTGGAAAAACCAATGCTGTGCAGCTATGGAGACTGTTCTGGGCCCTCCCCCTTCTCTCTGTCTCTGTATCTGTCAAAAACAATAAATAAATCTTAAAAAAAAAAAAAGCCGTCTCACCTTGTGTGTAAGAGAAGACGTGTGTGCTCTGTGTCCATCTCCTCACAGAGCTTCATGAACAGGCATGAGTTAAGGGCATGTACTTTGCTGCAGTTGATAATTTTATATATTTTTAATTTTTAAAAGATTTATTTTAAAGATTTATTGTTTTGAGAGAAGGTCTATGCGTGTATGAGAGAAAGAGAGACAGAGGAGGTTGGAGGGCCCAGAGCAGTCTCCATAGTTGTACATCATTAGTTGTGACATGGTTTCATTCCACACAGATGGATGTGGGGCCACATGGGGCAGGAACTGAACCCGGGGCCTCCTCCATGTTAGGCGAGAACCTTTGCCACAGAGCCATCCCAGTGGTTACCAGTTCTGCATATGGAGTTTACACAGGCCAGGGATGGGAATCATACCCTGGACATTGTGATTACAAGGCAAGTGTTCAATCTGCTGAGCTATCCCAGCATTCCTGTGGTTGATCATTTTAGTCACATCCTGAAAATCATGGTTAAGTTCAGGTGACATTTTTCAGCTAGCCAGCATTTCTCAATGGAGGATACAGTGCATAGACTCACATTGAGAAGCGACCTCTTTGACTAGAATAGTGAAACCAGAAAGCCATCCAATCATGGCAGCTGCTCCATCTGTGCATATCCCAACACAAAATGACCAATTCAGTTTCCCTGATATGTAATCATTCAAAGACTTGAGTAATTCTGCAGCTGTGGTGCTGGTTGGCAACAAAAGTGCACATAACATATCCTTATGCACATCCTCCTGAAAAATGTTTCACACAAAAATAAACATCGTTGTTTTGTTGTCAACAGCAGTTGACTTGTCAACCTGGATTGCATACCACGGTGACTCATTAATCCTCTTAACTATGCCTCAATATCCTCTGCTATTTCATCAATTTGTCTAGTTATACTACTAGCCGAAAGAGGAACACGTCCACCTTTTGAACTGCAGCCTCTCCTAAAAGTTCACAACAAATGTCTTTAGCAGCAGATAGGATCACTATTCACCAATAGTAAAGGGCTCGTTAGGTTTAGCAATGCAGTTAGCCACTAAGAATGATGTTCTCAATGCAGACACATTTGATGAAGAGGTGGTTTTCAATAATTGTTTCTGTTTTTCGTGTTCACATTTTTTTTCTTTGGAAAAACTCCAAAGGCTTGCTTTTAATGCAGGGTGCTTGATCTCCATGTGGTGAAGCAATTTTGAAGGTTTCGTGGCTTCATTGGACAGCCGGTCATCACATATTACACAAAGTAGGCTTGGAGAATGTGAATCACCTGTTGCAATTAATCCACAATTTAAGTAGGACTCTCAGTATTTTCTTTTAAATGCAGCTTTCTTTGTTGGCAGGTTCCTAAGTGGTATGAAGCTACTGATCTAGAATCACACACTGAGAACCACTGCACCTTCACACTGTTTGCAGATGGACGGATCCTGAGGGCTGCCTGTTTCCACACATACTTTTCATGACCATGACTTTAAAGAATGCTCCAAAAGATACTATGAAGAAGAGTCAAAGCTAAAGCAGTCAGCAGGGCATTAAAATGACCAAGAATGCTTGTAATTCAGTTCAACAGCTTATTAATTACATTTTTGTCCAGTACTAGGACTTACTGAAAGGATTATGAAAGACATACTGCTATTGTTTGTATATTCATAGACCACAGAGTTTGTTCACAGAGTCCAGATTAGCAGGGGTGGCCAAAAAGTCGATCGCGATCGACTGGTTGATCTCAAGCGAGGCCAATTTTGGTCGATCGTCCATCGCTCACAATGTCTGGGGTGGAATTCCGTGTACCATGGACTTTAAAGCGATTGTAGCTCTTATAACTCGAGCGGCGCCTCTGCGGTGCCGGCTGATTTGAAGCGCCAACTCCAGTGGCGCCAATACAGCGCCCGGCTGATTTGAAGCGCAAACTCCAGCGGCGCCAATACAGCGCCCGGCTGATTGAAGTGTCAAATCATAACATACAATCCTAAGAAACCGACACAATGGGGTATCAGAGTTTATACTCTAGCTGACTCGAAGACTGGCTACATTTGCTGCATTTTGCCATATTATGGATCACTCACAACAGAGCTCTTGGTCAGACCCGATTTACCTGTTTCATCAAGAATTCCGATACACTTATACAAAATGTTGTTGG
>PVKE010039460.1:0-15008 GCA_004027555.1 Craseonycteris thonglongyai
TTTTTTTTTTTTTTTTTAGTCAATTTGTTGGGGTGACATTGGTTGGTAAAATTACATAGGTTCCAGGTGTACAATTCTACAATGTATCATACATATGTTGCATCGTGTGCTCACTATCCAGTCAGTTTTATTTCCATCACCATATATTTGAACCCCCTTCCTACTTCCTCCATCTTCCTTCCCTTTTTTCCTCTGGTAACCACCAAACTATTATCTGTGCCCATGAGGTGTTTTGTTTTTTTTTTTTGTATTTTGATTATTCATTTATTCTGTTCTTTAGATTCCAAATATAAATGAGATCATATGGTATTTGTCTTGCTCAGTCTGAGTTATTTCCTTTAGCATATCTTCAGTTCCATCCAGGTGGTTGCAAAAGGTACAATTTTATTCTTCTTTATGGCTGCATAAGACTCCATTGTGTACTACGACTTCTTTATTCAATTATTTATTGATGAACTTTTGAGTTGTTTCTATATCTTCACCATTGTGAATAATGCTGCAATGAACATAGGGGTGCATGTATTTTTTCAAATTAGTGTTTTGGATTTCCTTGGATAAATACCTAGGAGTGGAATTGCTGGATCATAAGGTAATCCCATTTTTAAGTTTTTGAGGAGCTTCTGCTATTTGAATGAGTAACAAACAACTATGATAAACTTCAGGTCTATCCTTCTATCCCCATGAGTCCAGGTTTTCCTTCACCTACGGGAAGCTCCATTATGTTCCCGTTGAGTTCGCCAGGGTGATAGAAATTAGAGATGCTCTGTTTGTTCTCTGGCCAGTTGTGTTTCAGTGCTTGGCTCTCATCTAAGTGGCAAGTATATCTATGTCTGGTGGTAGGTGAACTGACAGTAACATTGAATCAATAGTTCTCAAACTTTAATGTGCTCTGGAATTCTATCTTCCTAAAATGCAGAGTCTTTTCAGTAGGCTTGGGAAGGGCCTGAGAATCTGCATGTCTCACAAGCTCCCAGGTGAAGCAGAGGCTGCTGGCCCATGGAAACAATTCTAAGTAGCAAGATACTAACGGCACAGGTGAGTGTTCCCCAGTCCTATTAAACCTGTTTTGTACCCAGGTGAGAAAAAGTAGGCAATTGTTTACATCCTGTGTCAGTTCAATTGGTATAAGCACTCATTCTGTCCGGCTGGTGCTTTTACTGTGCTGGTTAAGTATTTTAAATATTCCTCCTCTCTCTCTCTCTCTCTCTCTCTCTCTCTCTGTCAAAATAAATAAATATTAAAAAAAAAAAATCAATAAAATAAATATTAAAAGGAAGCCGGGATGGCTCAGTGGGTTAAGCGCTCACTTTGCAGCGCCGGGGACTGAGGATCGAATCCCGGCCCCGGCCCGAGCGGAACCATGTGCTGAGCTGGGAGCTCCCCCGGTTCAGTTCTCTCTCTGTGTCTCTGTATCTCTGTATCTCTCTCTCTCTCTCTCTGTCAAAATAAATAAATATTAAAAAAAAAAATCAATAAAAAAAATATTCCTCCTCTCAAATTTATTAATTCAACAAACATTGATTGAGTCCCTGCTGTGCATCAGACACTGTGTGAGGCCCTGGGACACAGTAGGGGGGTGAAACAGACACAGCCTGTTACTTTTGTGCATCCTATAGCCCAGAGCTGTGTGTCTATTGAGCACTTAAAAGGTGGCTGGTCCACCTTTCAGTATAAAATAAACACTAGGTTTAAAAGAGTACCCCAGTGAAGTATGTCATTAATAAGTTTTTATATTGATTACAAGTTGAAATGATGGTATTTGAGATATATTGAGTTTACATGAAATACATCACTAAAATGAATTTGACTTGCTTTCTTTGTACTTTTTTAACGTGGCTATCAGAAAACTTAAAAAACACCGGTGTGGCTCCTGTTATATTTCTGATAGATGGTGCTAGTCTAGGGACCAGGAATTCTCAAATTTTAATGTGTCCACAAATCAATCACCTGTAAAACCATGTTAAAATGCAGATCTGGTTCAAGTAGTTTTGGGGTGGGGCCTGAGATTCTGCATTTCTTATAAGCTTTCATGTTCCAAGGAGCATACTTTAAGTAGACTAGAATGGGTGAAGAGACTTAGGAAATGGTTAATTAAATGTAGGTTGAAATATAGCAGATTCTCCTGTCAAATGGAACTCAAGCAACCAGCACTGTCAAGCAACCAGTCAAAAATCGAGGAAAAAGTCTCCTGGCAGAGTTGCTATAATATTTGAAACTGTAATAGCTTTTGCAGAACAGCAACCCTTCTTCACTTCTTAGCATTGTCATACAGCTACATATCATGTAAAACCTGACTTTGCATGAGAGGCATAGGGCCTTAAAGTGTGCTGATATTCCTTCAGTTTTCAAGAAAACTGCATGCAAGTTTGCCAATACAGCATCGTCTACTGATACAGATCCAAAACCATCCACATCCACTCCTTCTGATCCTGTCCTAACTACATCATCAGATCCTGATGACCCAGATGTGATGTGTCTACCCAGTAAACTCTCTACCCCTATGATAAGAGGTTTAAATGTGTGTTTTTTTAGTGACTGGAACTTAAAAAATGTGTTAGTGAAGTTCATTAAGTTGAAAAGCTTATTGACTACCATTTAACTAAAATTACACATTGCATTCACAAAGCTGTTTTTTATAATAAAACTGTTACATTAAGTTGTTTGTCTTTATCTTAATTGGCTTTTAATTACTATATTTCAGTATTAATATCAAGGCAACACATAGTTTATGGGATGGTATGGGATAGTATGGAGTACTCATATATTAGTTAGGCCTATTTTTAATAGTAACTCTCAAGCAACCAGAAACTATATTCACCCAGCATCTACCAACTAATCCCCATGGGCGCCAATCGAGAGTGTACTGTATATGGAAAAAAATAGGAATGAGTTCATTGTAGAAAGAATGAGTATTAATATAAACTAAAGATATCAAAGAAGAAATAACTGAAGTAAATGTAGTTTGAGGATAACCCCTTCGTCAAACTTTTAAGAAATACTTTGATAACTCGTGAGAGATTTAAATGTGCTGCAAGCACCAACATTGATGTACACACCGCTCTAACCTTATGCACGAGTGTACAGTGTTCAATAGCTGGATTCTAGAACTGTTTCTTGAGCTAACATGGTGCAGGCATTGTTACAATACAATACAATACAATACAATAGCACATCGGGCAGACCTGAGGGATAATAAGATGAAGACATGATGTTTCTTTTCGAACGGCTCATCGTGGTGTTAGAAAAATAGATACAAACAACTGGCTTGTTGAGGCAGCACAAGAGGAGCTCAGCTCAGGATGGTACCATCTGGTATTTTGGTTTCCTTTCACCTTTCCACTAATAACAGTCCTCTGATTTCCCTGTGGGAAATCTACACCTGCTTCCCCGACACGTTTCTTTAGTGCTTTTGAGGGGTGTGGACTGCTGAACTCTACCCTAGGATCCCAGGGTGAAATCAGAATATATGTAGTCTTCTGAACACACAGATCAGGCATGGCAAGACACGTAACACCTCAGAAGGAAATGAGATTTCTGGGAAGAGGCTTTGGGTTTCCAGTGGGAATGGGGTCTGCAAGGGATGCTAACCATCTTGCTGCCATGCGGGGAGGGGTGGGGATGGGGTGCACAGGATGAAGCAAAAATTGACACCAAGAAAGCTGACCTGGGGAAGCCGGGATGGCTCAGTGGGTTAAGCGCTCACTTTGTAGCGCCGGGACTGAGGATCGAATCCCGGCCCTGGCCCATGTGGACCCATATGCTGAACTGGGGAGTTCCCCCAGTTCAGTTCTCTCTCTGTCTCTGTCTCTGTATCTCTCTCTCTCTCTCTCTCTCTGTCAAAAAAAAAATAATTATAATAAAGTTAAACAAAAACAAAAAGAAGAGCGCTTTTCTTTAAAAAAAGAAAGCTGACCAGTGCAATGGAGAGTCAAACTGCGCTTCTTGGTCTAATTGAGCCCTTATCAAGTTATCCCTGAAGGCAGATATACTCCCTTTAATTTTGTAAGCCAATAAATTTCACTTGCTTAAGCAAGTTTAACTTGCATTTCCTATTCCTTGGAACCTAAAGAGGCCTAACCAATAAACCAATTGCATGAACAAACACAGAGAGTGGGCCAAGCAATTTTTCATGAGGGCTTTACCAAGCATTTGACATTTCAGTGAAATGCCTTAAATGCCTTAAATGACAAAGTGAGATCTAATGGAACTTCAGATCAAGGACTGTGTTCCTTTCTGTATTTATGGATTCTGCAAATTGGGTGGGATTCCTGAATATGCCAGATCAAGTCCATATGATATAAGAATATATTCTAGTCTCTGGAAGAGGCTCTCTGGAGCTGGAGGATGGCTTTCCTGCAAAATATATCAACAAGTTCCTCATTTGAACTTAGACGTCACCCTTCAGAGTTGGATTTCCTGACTTCCTTATTCACAATTGTCTCCGTTTCTCATTTCTTCCAGTTATCCTGTTTAAATGCCTGAGGAACACTTTTGACTCTGTAATTATTGTTTATATATTTACTTATTGATCTTAAAATGATCTTATCTTCGAATGTAAGCTCCTTGAGGGTCAGGACCTTCTTTGACTTGGTAAGTTCAATTTTTAGAGCATTTAGCATTGTACTTGTTATCTGGTGGCTCTTAAATACGCGTAGAATTAATGTTCAATTGATTAAAGCATTGAATCCAAGCTTGGCTTCCAAATAGTTAATAATAATAGACAGAAACCATAGCAGATGCAGAGAAAAAGAAACCACAAAGATGAGAAGTAAATTCAGTAGGGAATTCTGAAAGGAATTAAGACGAATGATTCTTGAGAAGTGAAGGCTCAGAGATTATTTATTTATTTCACAATTATATGAAGGCTTTTTTCAGGAAAATGTAGAACGATTGCTGTCTATTGTCACAAACTTCTAAATCAATGGGAGTAACAAACAGCAGCACTTTCGTTGGTCATGGGAAGAACTTGGGCATCATCACCTTAAAGGCAAGCATTTCAGTGTCCTACACATTGTGAGTTCCATTAGCTGCTTCATCTTTATGGAGGGGTCAGAGGCCATCTGTTGTTTACCCAGTAACCATTGTCCCCTTCATGGCTAGTAACAAAGTTGTGATTTTATTTAAGATGGCAATGTATGCTTCTAGGACATTTCTGTCCAAACCTACTTAGTAAGTGATGACATTCTGGTGGATGAGAGGTAAGGGGAGCTGTAGTGTGCAGGAAGAACCATGCCATAATTCTATTTCTTGCCTTAAAGGAATTGCTGGGAGTTATCGGCCTTATATTTTCTTCTTTTCTTCCTTCTGGATGTCTGTCATGTTGATACGATGCATGAAGCTCCATCAGCTATTTTATAACCTTGAGTAAGGAAGTCACACATGAAGAAGCCACACACCGAGAATGGCAGAATAAAAAGAGAGAAGCATCTTGGGTCCCTGGTGGGTTCACAGAGTTGCTGTACTGTCTGTCCCTGGAGTACCTAGTTCCATACTCCTTTTATGTCGCATAAAAACCCTTGCATATTTCAGCCACTGTTGTTTTGCATTCTCAGTTCCATGCTGCCAAACTGAATTTTAACTGACACATTTAGGTTATCGGTTTTTTAAATGAAATATATCAAATCTCTATTCCAGAATATCTTTCACAAATAATAGACAACCAACTATTCTGAAGAGTTTGATATAACTGCCTGAGCTCAGAGGACTTTACAGATATAATATGGGAAGGTGATGTATATAAATTAATAAATTAGAAAGAAGGTTTAATAAAGAGAACATTAAAAGCTGTATATACAGAGACTCATACATAGAACACCAAACAAGCCTTAGAATAGATTTAGAGAGACTTTTAGACATATAAGAATGTGTAGATAATAAATGTTCACTGCCTTAACTAGAAATTATCATTAATCAAAATGAACCAGGAATGAAAAAGTATGTGTTGTTACTTTTAAAAAATGATTAATAATTAATTTTAGGCTATTTTTATGTAATTCTGGTGCATAAGGGCTTGGAAGAGATTATTTTAATACGTTTTACAATTGTCAGGCCCTTGTTAAAGTTTATGTATTCTGTTTTGTCTTCCAAATGATGAAGAAGGGCTAACAATGAACATGATAAAGGGATAGAAGATAGGTCATTTGCAAAAGAGTTAAAAACCTATTTTCTAGCCTGGAAAAGAAAAAATAGAAGAGGCCTTTAAAGTATTTTATGAATATGAGGGGTTATTAAAAGGAGTTCTTAGTCACTAAAGTGGAACAAAACTAAATTACTTTAAATTGCAGAAAGCATGTATTGATAGAGTGTTTATGCAATCAGTGTCAATGGAGACAATGAGATTGAGAATCTCAATCCCTACAGGTTTTTACAAAGTCTAAAGAGGATGTGAGAGTGCGCGCTGTGATATCTCACTCCATGATCAACCATGAGCATCCTTCCTGAAGATGATGCCTGTGTTGCTAAGGACTTTCTGGAAAGATAGGACCACAAATCTTGGCCACATGGCCTTTTAGAATTCAGATTCTTTCTTTGAAATTCGGCAACTGGAAAACATTTCAAACTACATTCCAGTTTTGGTTGTTTTTTTTTAAACAAGAGGATGAAGTCAGACACTGTTGATTCCTCCCTGTGTCAGATGCTGTTGGTGCCTTGTACATAGTCCCTCGGTGTTCAAGGAGTCCAGCATATGCTGATGGCACCTGCGAGTCTTTACTTCAGGGCTCTCTCTCTACCATTGTGTAGGGCAGTGATTTGTCCTTAGCGGGGCTTATATGAGTTTGCCATTCCTGCCCATGGAGACTTACCAGCAGCATGTCCAAGGGCTCACAGAGCGTTGTATTTGCCACCATGGAATCTTGCATAATATTGGTCTGCAACCAAGGGACCCATTTTATGGCAGAGAAACAATAATGGGTATGTCACTATGGGATTCATGGGTCCTACCATATACCTCATCACAGGTAGGTGCTGCCAGGTAGAGCTCTTAAAGGTCTCTTAAAGGCCAGCTAAGGAGCCAGCCGGAGGATGATCCTCTTTGGGGGCGGGGCCTTGTCCTTCAAAATGTGGTATAAACTTGGAACCAAAGGTCAAATGGTGTTATGTCCCCATTTGATAGAATACCCAATCCCAGCTCTAGCAGCGAATCTATAATTGAGCTAAGTTTACCAGGGCAATTTCTTTTCTAGTGATTAGTTGGGAAAGTGGGCTGAGTGCATCTTGGAAAGCTGCACTCAGTAAGTAGCTCCTCAATAAACACATACTAATATGTAGGAGAAGCCACCTTTCCTTTCTGGCTTTGGATGTATTGTGTAAAGAGAATGTTCAGAGCAGTTGTAGTTGTTTTATAACCATGAAGGGAGAGAACAGGAACACTGAGAAGGGCAGAATGAAAAGACAGAAGAATCTGGTTCCTTAATGACATCAGGGAGTCTTTGCGGCAACTCTGGAATTGCATTCCTCTGGACAATTTTCAGTGAGATAGCAGACAGCTTTACTGTTTAAGACACTATTAGTCAGAGATGAGTACTTTCATGTGATATCCATGTCAGACACTGCTGATTAGGCCCTCCCACATTTGTTCCTTTCCATGGCTGTTTCTGTGCCTACTTTCCATTGGAATAGCCAAAAATACTGACACTTTCTCAGCCTCCCTTGCAGGTGGCTCAATTCTGGCCAATGGAACTTGAGGAGCAGTCTGTTGTGAGCTTTCTGAGAAAGGATTTCATCCTTAATAAGAAGTGGTGTTTAGAAAATATGCTCTCATTCTTTGGCCCGATGCTGTTGTGTTTCCATGTAACACTTGAAGCTGTGACTGCTACCTGTGACTACGATGGCCTAAGGATGAAGCCAAGACTGACAGAATGAAAGATGGGAAAAGCTCAGGTCCTCAGGGACATGACAGAATCCCTGACCCATCTTGGACTTGGTCTGCTTCTTGAATTATCTTTATGTGAGATAAATAAACATCATAGTTTAAATTGGTGTTTATTGAATGTTCTCCTCCTGGCAGCCAGAGTCATCTTGACTCAAATATGGTACCATATGCCTCAGCTCTTCCTCCATCCTATAGTTCACCAGAAATGAAAGAACAAAAAAGTTTCTGCCAGATTTTTTAACACCAGCTTCTCCTGGTTTTACATTATAGTGGCTACGGAAAATGCTAGTAGTAGTAGTTTGTAATACAGTCACAGACTATTTCTTTGACCCTTAAGATGAAACAGATCAATGGGTATTCATGAGAATTACAAAGGCATTTCCCCTCAGTGCTTCTGTAATTTGGAGAAATAACAAAACTATAAAAGGAACTGCTGGATGTTTTCATTCAGTTGGCCATTAGAGTTTCTGAATTGAATTTTTCTAAAAAGAAGGAAAACGCAGCCAAATTCCAGAACTCTCAAAAGTGCTAAATAAAAATATACTGAAGCTCTTTCTGAAAGAAAAGCAACTATGCATGTATTTTTTTTTAATTTAAAAAACAAAACATCTGGGATCTAAAAATATTACATTTTCTATTTAGCCTAAGCAAACAAGATGAGACTTAGAATTTTAATTTCAAGGAATATTTTCTTTAAAAGATACCTGTCATATATACATATATGTGTATGTACATATGTATATGTACATATTTATAATATAGAGATCATGGAGAAGAAAAAAGAAAGATAATGAAAGATGTTAAGATGTTGCTGGAATTCTACTAATCTGCTTTATGCTTATTGATGGAAAAATAAGATTCAATATTGGTTTTCCTCTCTTAGATATTACTTATTTTTCTAGAGGCTTTTCCTGATTTTGGAGCTACCATATAGTTCCTTCTCCCTGCAGAATGTTGGTAGGCGTTCAGATAAGAAATTCTGCATTCCTTTTATTTTCAGGGTGCATCCTGTGATAGCTTTTAATTAATGAGCAACACATTTTGTGGTGGAAGAACAGGTTGCTTAAGTCAGGTAGCCACTTTTTTTAAGTAACTAAATTGGCCTGGAACCCAAGGAGAGTGAGCTTGCTTTTGCTTTGTGTATCATCACTCCACCTAGTTCAAGTTCAGGCGGCTTCCCTGATTGAGAAATTCTCCTGGGAAGTGAGCCCCTTCTCTAGCCTTAGGCTGGCTCAGGATGTCACCTTTCACCTACTGAACAAAGTTTTGCATCTCAGCAATATTTACTATTCAAGTAATTATTTTTAGCCCTTTCATAACTAAACAAAAAGATTTGTTTTATTTTCTACGGTATCAAATCTGATTTAATGTTCTTAATATAACTGTTCGTAGGCTAAGTAAATAATATGTTGGAGTTAAAAAAAAAAAAGGCCAATCCTACTACTAGGATAATGAAGGTCTTTTTTTCTTTTTCTTTTAGTGGTAGTGTTGTCATTTTAGTCATTTGTGTTTGGTTTGTTTTTATGTTTGTTTGCTTGTGGGGAGGCAGTCTACCCGTCCGTGATGTCTTTTTTCCTTTCTTTAGTGTCTAAAATGAGATATAATGACAAACTCTTTAAAATACAGAAACACTTTTAGATTTACAAGAACGTCCAAAAATAATAATTCGCAGTAAACTTTATCCTCTAAAAACAAGTATCAATCTTGCATAAATAGTGAGTGCATTTAGTGAAGAGGGGTCATTTTCTGTGTAAGGTGAAGCCAAAACAAGAGAAATGATAAAGGAACACGCTTGGAATTATCGAGCCCTTCTTCTGGAATTTTCAAAACCCGTTTAATTTGACAAAATGACAGAAATTCGTGCAACAACAAGGACCACGAATCTAGTTAAGAATGAAAATATACATATCATTTCATGATCTAGAATCTGTTCATCTAGATTCTAGATTAACATTTATGCATTACAGCATAACAATGCGTTTGCAGTTTTTTGTATTTTTTTTTTTTTTTTTTTTGAGGGCTGGTCTTTTTCCCCAGGAGTAACTGCTCTCTTGCAGACCCTGCTGGAGCAGCCTCTCCGCCCAACGTCGCGCCCGCAGAGCCGGGGTCCGCTCCTCCTGCGGCCGCGGGACTGTCCCTCTCGGCTAACCCGGTCCCCGCCCCGCGCGGCTGCGGCCAGGTCCCATCCGCGGCGGCTCCGCCGAATGACCCGTAGTAACCCCGCTCCGCCCCGGGCTTCCTGCGTCGCGCTCCCCGGCTGGAACGCGATAGGCCCAGCCTCGCACGCGCCACCGCCCGCGGGCCAATGGGCGGCGTCCTCGCTGCCTATGCAACGAGCGCCGGCCGGGGGAGCGAGTCCCGGGCGGTTCAGCTCAACAGACGCTGCTCGGCCGGTGCCAGTCAACACAACCGCGGTAGTCGCCGCGGCCGGGGCAGGGACGAGGCGGTGGCGGACGGGGCAGTGGACGGTCGCCTCCTCGCAGTGCGGCCGCGGCGGCTGCGCCAGAGACCTTGGGAGGCGGCGCGGGGCGTGAATGCGCTGGGGTGCAGCCGGGCCTGCGTGGGCCCGAGGCCGCAGGAACCGGAGCCCCGGTGTGGCGGTGAGTGCGGCGCTCGTTGTGGAAGCGGCCTCCGCGTGCGGCCCGGCTGGGCCTGAGGGCGGTCCCGGCCTGGGGGAGGGACACAGCCTGCCTGGGAGCCCCGGGTCCCCGACGTAGCCTCATCTGAGCCCTGCTCCGGGGGTGCCCCCCGCAGGCGTCCGCGGAGTTCCGGGCGGCCCGCGGCATGGAGAGAAGCTGCTGGGCCGAGTGGGAGGTGCCGCCGTGGGGTCTGGGAAGCGGGTGACGTGGGGCCTCGGCCGAAGCGCCCACGTGAGCTTGGGGGAAACTGCAGCCGGAGAGTCCGCTCGGTCCGGGGGAGGGAGGATGCACGGGGTCTCCCGGCGCTTTGGGGGCGGGGTGGGGGCCTGGCAACTTTGATTACATCGGCTCTGGCGCTGTCCCTGGAAGGAAACTGGGCACCGCGGTTTCGGAAAACCGTGCTGGAGGGTCGGGCGGCGGGTGTCTTGCCGCGGGGGTATGAGAAGAAATTGAGTGTGTGTTGAGGGGTCGACCTTGGTATTCGTGCAGGCCACGATCTGTGGTGGTGGGATTGCGATGAGGACTGACTGATATTTGGGGGGTTGAGAGTCGCAGGTTTACTTTTCCCTAAGTGTGTTTTAATTACATACCCGTCAAAGATTGTGTAGCACCGAGGGCGTGCTTACAGTGGGGGTAGGTGTTATCAGGCCCGTTTCAAAGATGAGGAACCTGAGGCCCAGAGGTACTGAACTGGTTTGCCCGGTCTGGTTTTTAAAAACGTGCTCTCAGCAACTGTATATATGGCCCTCAAAAATAGAAAGAGTATAACAACGTCTTTAAAATTATATGGAAGCCAGAGAGGGAATGGGCCTTGTGAAAGTGATTGCAGCTGAATAAAATGACAAATAGCAGACATTTATTGAGCCTTTATTACATACCAGTCACAGTACTAAGAGCTTTCTGCGTGGTATCTTTACAGTAACAACCCTCTAAGGGCCTGGTTATTCCCATTTTACAGCTGTAAAAACTGCAATTTGAAAACACCCCAGGAGAAGCCTGGATTCATAGCCGCCTGTCTAAAAACCCAGAGCTCTCGCCTTTAACCACTATATTATGTGGCCTCTCCTTGGTGTCTGTCTGAGAACTGTGGTTTGATGATACCATCCTCCATGATCACCACAACCTTTTTTGTTTTCCCGTTTTAGTTCAGAGAGTTGGAGGGTGCTGCTGAGTTGCTCCTGAAGGTATATTAGATTATTGCTGGGAAAATGTGTTGTGATACGGGAGTCTGTTGCACAGACTTTATTCTTTTGTTTTCAGGTGTCTCCTGTGCAGTTCTGACCCTTAGGGATGAGTAAGGCTTCTGTGGTCACTGTGGCATTTTTTTCTTTAGACTTTTTCCAGTTTCTCTCTTCAACAAAAAGAGTTGGCTCTGTAGAATTGCAGTGTTATTGGGGTGTAGGACAGAGAGGTCCATTAGATGACAAGTCATCTAGTGTCTTTAAGTCTTGGACTGGATTTGTAAGACATTTGGATTGGATGATTTAATGCTGAACTATGCTGTAAGTCTAACATGTCCTTGAAGGAAGGAAGGAAAAAAGGATGGAAGAAATGAAGGATGAGCAGATTATGGGGAAAATCATGCCCTGTCTGGTTTGAGGGAGTCAGATCTTAAAGCCTCAAGCTCTTTCCTATTGCTTCTGTGCTTCCCTGCTGCCGCTTAATAGACTAGTTTATTTCTCAATTAATTGCTCAGCTAGAGCCTTTTAACTCCTGTGGTATGCCAGGCATCATGTAAGGTGCTGAGACTACAGCAGTGAACAGAATTGGTGTGATCCTTGACCTCCTGGGGGAAACAGACATGAAGCAAATCATCATACAAATACATATATAATTACAAGATATGACATGTGCAACAAAGGAGAAGTAGTGTGTGAATGAAGATTATAACGAGGATTGTGATTTAGATGGAAATGTAGTCTACAGGTTTTTGAATTGATACAGTGAGATTTTACCAGATGACAGTCTTGTGTACTGAGGCTTTAATTAAGTGTACCCAACAAGTTCGAGAACTTTTGAGCAACATTTTATTTCACAATATCTATTTGTAATCAGAATGTCACGTTGCATGGTATGATAATGAGATAGGGAACTTTTTCAAGCAGTCATTCTGCCTGCCTTCAGGATTCTTAAAGCTTAAATATTCCTGTAATGCTTAAATCTTCCCCTGTCCAAATGAACCATTGGGAAGCAAGAATCTTTACATGAGATTTGGACTTGAGTGTGGGATTTGAATGTTTTCAGGAAACCAAGCCTAAAAGGTGAAGGTTTTTCCAACCTTAGGTAAGCATTGCAGTTGTCAGTAGTGATCAGTGTTTACACTTTACAGAGTGATTTAACTTAAGATTCTCTTCTCTCATCTCTTAGGAGGTAAAAATGGTGACACGATTTGGGAAATATAAGCTGTTAAATCGGTGAATATTTCAGTTGAACGTGTATTAAGTCAATACAAGGAATTCATTGCAATGCATTTACTGAAGGCTGCATGCAAAGCACTGTGCTAGGTCTGCTGTGTAGGTTAAATAAAAGATGAATTTGAAAAAGTCCTTGTTTTCAAGATTTTAATTTAATGAATACTAACATTCAGATTTAAGTGCTCCCCGTTTTTTCAAAGTATCGTACTATATGTTAGTCCAAATGATCCTCTTAAGAACCTTAGATCATGAGCAGAAAATGGACATTTAGAGGTAAAATTGCCAGACATGGTGATTAATAGTATATGGGGTGGGAGAGGGAAATATTGAGTGATTACTAGTTTACCAGTTTGAAGTCAGTGTAGAAGTGATGGCTGAAACCATGGGCATGTGGGTGAAATTGCTTATGGAGAGACTAGAATAAGAACAGGAGGAGGCCTGGGGTTGAGCAGGGGAGAGGAGGCTGAGCTTGTAACGGAGGTGGGAGGAGTGGTCAGGGAAGTGAGAGAGGACAGCCAGAAACGGGGGTCCTTGCAGCCAGGGTGGGAAGCGGCCAATACTGTGGCATGAGGAAAACTGAGTACTGTCCACTGGATTTAGCGACTCAGGTTAGGGGTGACTTTCTCAGGAGGTGTTGGTTTTTCTTTTTAAATTGTTAAATTTACTGGAGTGACATTGGTTGGTAAAAATTACATAGGTTCCAGGTGTACAGTTGTGGTAGGGGTGTGGCGGGGAGCTGAAGCAAGCAGATGATATGGAAAAGTGGAGTCAGCAAGCATAGGAAACTATTTCTAGGAGTTTTGATTTCAGCATGTTCAGCTGCTGATGGGAAGGTGTGTGCTGGGAGGGAGTGGTTGGACACAGATGAGAAAAGTGCTACTTGTTAGTATACAGTTCCTGAGAGGATGGGAGGGGATGTGATCCAAAGCACAAGCTGGAAGGAGGGACACCTCTTCTTTGGGAACAGAAGACAGGCCTGTAACTGACATGATACCTACCACCAGTACCTTAAAAATCAGACCAAATTTAGCTCACTTATAACATAGTTGTTTTTTTTAGAACATTTCACTACAAAAGCATTTCTTCACTCTTTTTCCTTTCTTCCTCCTCTCAACTTTCTCTGTCCTTTAATTGATAGACAAAAATCTGCAAGTATTTTAAAGTATACATTTTTTTTTTGTTTTTAAGATTTATTTTTATTGTTTTTGACAGACAGAGAGAGAGATACAGAAACAGAGAGAAGGGGGAGGGCCCAGAACAGTCGCCATAGTTGCAAATCATTGTTTTTTCCACATAGTTTCATTCCATAGGTGGGCACGGGGCTGCACAGGGCAGGAGCTGGGCCGGGGTCTCACCCCGGTGAGAAATGAACTAGGGGCACTCCCTAGTTCAGCATATGGGTTCACTCGGGCCAGGGCCGGGATTCGATCCCTGGTCCCTGGGGCTGCAAAGTGAGCACTTAACCAACTGAGCCATCCCGGCTTCCCCTAATGTATACATTTTGATGAGTTTGGCTATGCATACATACCTGTGCAGTCATCACCAAAATCAGGTAATAGACATATTCATCACCTTCAAGGTTTCTTGTTGCCTCTTTTTGTTTGTTTGTTTGTTTGCTTGTTTTTCTCTGACCGTCAGAAGTAGGTTTTTTGTTTGTTTGTTTGTTTTTTTTTTTGGTAAGCAGTAAGAAGGTATTTTGAATTTGGTGTGTGAGCACAAACCCATTGTCTAAATAAAAGCATACATCATTTAAAGGGGACTCGGAAATGTTAATTACGTAAAGAACAAGTGTATCCAAGCTGTATGAAGGTATGTACCAGGTATAGTTAATGTTGAGTGAGCAATATGGAGGACAGAGACGCTGTCTTTGGCCAGGAAAAGATCGGGTGAGCAAAATATGATGTAAGTTGGATTTGAGGGAAGATTTGAGTTTGAGGAAGGGGATGTTTGGGGCAATTGGGGAAGAGCAGAGTGATAAAATTGAGGCATCATCTGTTTTGGGGGACTAGGGAGGCTGTAAGGATAAATCCCGTCGGGGGGGGGGTGCAGGGAGGGCAGGGGAGAGGGGGAAGCAAAAACAAA
>PVKE010039461.1:0-15009 GCA_004027555.1 Craseonycteris thonglongyai
ACCAATGAAAACTTATGAAATAACAAGAATTTGAATTTTGTATTTAAGGCAAAATGAAGTGACCTTCCTATTTTCCTGCACTGGAGAGCTCTAGTTGTAAGGCTGCTTCTTTAAACCAAGTTGCCAAGCTGCTGTAACATACGTTAGGGAAGTCTGGCATCCAGACTTAGTGGACTTTCAGAAGCAGCAAGTGTTTATGATTTGACAGACTTTTAGGTGTATTAATGTGGTCACTATTGTTACTGTGGTTGAACCTCATGGGCCTAATCACTGATTGGCTGAATCTTAGAAGCTTGGTACTAGCAATAATTTCCTAACTTTCAGAAGGTTGATTACTGGGATAACATTATTGTTGACAGGCTGACTCTCAGAGCATATACTGTCAGTTATGACGGCGAGCTGAGCCAATGACGGGCGGCTCAGCATAAAGACGTTAACGTGCCTTCGGACACGTGGAGGCGGTTCTTCCGGCGGCGTCCCCTCGGTGGGAGCGTGTGGGCAGGTCTTGGGGGTGTTTTCGGTTTCTTGGGGCTGTGGGCCTCTGGGTTGAAGACGAAGCACGAGAAAAGGCGTCGTCCACACTGCACAGAGCCGGCTGTAAGGCCTGACTACGCCCGCTGCTGACGGCGGCGCCTGTCCCCGCACCGTCGTACCGCGTCAGCCCTGCTCTTTCCACAGGTCTGTGGCGGGGGTCGCGCCGATGAGCCCGATTCAGGTGGGTGCTGGGTCCCCTGGGCCTCAGCTCGCCTGACTTTTTGAGGGGCCCCGCTCTCGAAGGGTTTCCTGCAGGCAGGCCCCGGTGTCCAGAACGGAGGCCGTTTGGTGTGGGGCCCCAGGTGCGCTGTGTCATGAGGCGGGAGAGCTCCGCAGGTGCTGCTGAGTCGGCAGCACTGGGGGAATCTGCGGTCTGTGTCGCTAGGGAACAGAGGGCCAAGCGTGTCGCCTGGTTTGGCGACTTGAGCGCTGGAAGCCGTGGAATGTTGAGGAAGAGAGGGGCTGGGAATTTTTGATTTATAAGAAATACGTATTTGGTCATTAAGATGACTGGAATGTTTTGGAATTTCCTAAGTGTTGAGAGTAATAGAGGTGTCTTCTGTGAATGTGGTGATTTTTGGAAGCACTTAAGGTTGGGGGCTGGTTGTCAGGAGAACTGACCGTGTGATTAGAAGGTTGGAACGTGCATTTCCACTTCCCTGACCTCCCTCAAGGGGAGAGGGGATGAAGGCTAAATCAATGGTGATGATGTAATCAATCATGCCTATGTAATGAAGCCTCCAAAAAACCCCAGAAGGACAAGTTAAAAAAAGGTCCAGGTTGGTGAACACAAGGAAATGTGTGTGTGTGGGTGGGGTGGGGGTGGGGGGTATGCCTGGATGGCTCAGCGAGTTGAGCGCTCGCCTTGCAGCCACAGGGTCAGAGGATTTGAGTCCCAGCTTGTGCGTTCCCAATATGCTGAACTGGGGTGTGCTTTCCATGTGGGAAAGCCGGTTCCCGCCCTGCATGCCCGCACCCACCTGTGTGGAATGAAAACTGTGTCAAAAACGGATGACATACAGCTATGGAGACTGCTCTGGGCCCTCCCCCTTCTCTCTGTCTCAGTCAAAAACAATATAATTTTTTTTTTAATGTGGGGGAAGTAGTGAACCTGGAGTGGGTGTGGCAGCTTCAGGTTCCTTCTCCATACCTTGCCCTATGCATCTCTTTTATCTGGATGAATCTGTGTTATATCATTTTATAATAAACTGGTAAGTCGGTGAAATGTTTCTCTAAGTTCTGTGAGCCGTTCTAGCAAATTAATTGAACTCAAAGAGATGGTCTTGGGAACCTCTGATTTACAGCCAGTGGGTCAGATATACAGGTAATAATCTTGGCTTGTGACTGGCATCTGAAGGCAGGGGGCAGTCTTGTAGGACTGAACCCTTAATCACTGGAATCTGAGACCATGTCTGGGTACATACTGTCAGAATTGCGTTGTTGAATTCTTTAACATCCTGATGGTGTCTAAGAATTGCTTGGTGTTGTGTGGGAAGCCACCCCCACCTAATACCCCATACACACACATGTGGTAAGTGGCTCCAGGAACCTAATTAGGGACATATACAGACTTGAAGTTTAAACATGGCAATGGGCTCCAGGAGAATTATGGGAGGGACTGAACCAGAGAAGTGACAGAGGAGAGATGTGACAAGAGTTTATATAAATCATAAAAATAGAGTCAACAGGGTTTCCTGCTGTGTCACATGTGGTTGTGAGCAAAAGTAGGGAGTGAAAGGCCATCCCAAGTTTTTTACCTAAACATTTAAGGAATGGATGTGAAGAAGTTAGTGCAGTGAACAGGATTTAGGGCGAAGATCACGAGTTGTATTCAGACATGGTGATTCTGAAATGTTTCAATGGAAATGTTAGAAGATGGAGAACTTACATAGGTAGATGGACATAAAGGTCTGAAGGCTCAGGGAAGTGGCTGGGCTGCAACTTTCAAAAGGGTAGAGGGTGATGGACTGGATCAGGCTGTATCTGGGGACCAGATTGAAGGAGTCTTAAGGTAGTTATTTCAGATGGGCTCTGTGGTGAGGTAGAGGATGCCTCAGACTGGATGGCAGGACACAGGTGGGTGTGCATATCCATTCCCTCTTCAAAGAAGAGCAGTCCTGGTGTAGGATGACTTCTGGCCTGTGTTTGTAGAAAGAGAGGTTCAGATGGGGTAAGGAGCTGACCTGCGTGGAAGCTGAGGTTTGAGTTGGTGTAGATTCTCCCCAGTGTAGGCTAAGCAGACCCTCAAGACCACTTCCTATGGAACAGGACAAAGGTCAACTAGATTAGTAGAGCAGCTGGGTCCCAGACCAGGGCATTGCTCCTGCACCTCCTTCAGTCTTCATAGGAAGAGAGGTGATCCACTATCCAGTCCAGGGCTTCCTGCACACTCCTTTCAGAGGATTATGTTGCAGGCAGGCCTTGTTACTGAATGGACTAGTAGCTTACCTGCTCAGTGCCTCCCTGTAACTAATTATATTAAGATTGTATGAACCAGGGGAAGCCAGGATGATTCAGTGGGTTAAGTGCTCGCTTTGCAGCCCCAGGGACTGAGGATCAAATCCCGGCCCTGGCCCATGCAGACCCATATGCTGAACTGGGGTGTGCTTACCATGTGGGAGGCCTCCAGTTTGGTTCTCACCCCCCAGCTCGGCCCCTGGCTCAAGGGGGTGTGCCTCCCATGCAGGAGGTTCCCAGCCTAGTTCCCGCCCTGCACTACCTCTGCCCACCTGTGTGGAAAGAAACCATGTTGAAAACTAATGACATACAACTATGGGGACTGCTCTGGGTCCTCCCACTTCTCTCTCTCTGTCTGTCTCTGTCAAAAACAATAAAATAAATCTTTTTAAAAAAAGATTGTATGAAATAGTTACTGATTTAAACACTAATGAACCAGCATCCCTCAAAATACTACACATAGGTAAGCAATTAGAAATGAACATACTGAATTAAATTTATCCAAACACTTCATAATTGGTCTGAATGTTAATTTATCTTTAAGTATTTGCTTACCATGTAAAGCAAGTTTGTCCCACCTGTGGCCTGCAGGCCACACGTGGCCAGGACAGCTTTGACTGCAGCCCACCACAATTTGTAAACTTCCTTAAAATATTATGAGATTTTTTTACAGTTTTCTTTTTTTAGCTCATCAGCTATCATTGGCGTTAGTTGTATTGTATGTGTAGCCCAAGACAATTCTTCCAATTTGGTCCAGGGAAGGCAAAAGATTGGATACCCCTGATGTAAAGTTTTATGTATCACATCCTCTGAAAACCTTAAAAAGTGAAAAATACATGCCCAAATTTTCAGAACCCTACCACATCACTTGCACTGAATATATACAAATCATTGATCATGTGGACAATATAGCTGATACATAGTGTGTACTCTATGCTTGGTATCACTATTAAACCATTCTAATGCTCATTTTGCAGATGAGGGCATTAAGGCACAGGGAGATTTGGTCCTTCTCCGGGGTCACCCAGCTGGTAAGAGGCAGCACTAAGGTCTGAGGAGGTGACTTTATATATACCATCAGACTGAGATTGCTTTGCTGTAGGGCAGGAAGTTGTGGTCCAGCACATCTTGTAGGACCTACCACGGTTACCCATTTTTCATTGACCCCCTCTTCCCACAGGGTCACATAGCAGTGGCAGAAATGCTAATGAACCCTGTCTGGATGTATATAGGGTGTCTCAGGCTCCCACTTACCCTAGTTATCACCCCAATGGTTTAGGTTCCCCAGTATAGGGAATGGTGGTGTTCTGAGACTGTACCTATCCCTCTCTTCATTCTGAAAACCCTGTGGTCCACAAAGCCCAGAGTCCTGAACTCAGGCCTGGGTTATATAAATTAGTTCCATTATAGACAACTGATGGGGTAGGCTGTGACATGCATCCTGGGCACAGGATGCAGAATATTCAAATACTAGCAGGTGAGATTTGGATGTTTAGGAAACTGCAAATTCCTGTTCCATCTGATAGGATAGGGAGTGGGGTGACAGAAGGTCAGAGCATGCAGGGACCAGGCCCAGAATGACAGCCTTTAGTTCTCCTCCTCTAATTTGAGGGTATTGGGAATTAGGGAAAGTTTGGACCAGAGGAGGGAGGTGATCTGACCCAGGTTTTAACATACTCCCTCTGGCTACAGTGTTGTGGATAGACTATGGGTTGAAGGTGATCTGTGAGGTTTCTACCCATGGTATTGACTGGACAGGAGTAGTGGCTATGGACATAGAGTAGAGGAGTGGTTGATTTCTGGATGTGTTTTGCACAGAGCTGCCCACATTTTCTAATGTGGAGAGTGTGATGAAAGTGTGGAGTCAGGGACGGCCGCAAGGTTTTTGGCATTGTTTGGCAGAATGGATGTTTTATCAGTTAGGATGTGGAAAGTTAGTGATAGAAGGAATTTTCAGAAGGAATATGAGGAATCAGGTTTTGGCCATGTCACAAATGTTTCAGAGACTTTGAGTGGACATGTCCAGTTGGCAGTTGGACCCACAGATCTGGAGTTTAGTGAAGGTGTTTTCAGGTTGGAGATAGCACAGTGCAGTTAGTTTTCAGTGTGTGGACTCTGCTGAAGCTGTAGGTCAGGTTTCAGAGGGCACATCTTTGTGTTGGTGGTAGTGCCTTTAGGGAGAAGGTGGGAGAAGGTGGTGGCTAAACTTGTGTCTCAGTTGGGCACCTGGATGGTGGTGGTGAGTGCCACAAACATAGATAAGGAGCTGAAGTGGTTGTGGGTATGGGCCTGTGAAGAGAAGGGGCAGGGTCAGAAAGCCTGAGGGGACAGTGAACATGAGATGAATGCTGAGGCTTCTCCATGTAGAAGGTCAGATGTCAGTGAGCTCAGGGCAGGACTCATTATCCCTCTGTGAACTCAGCAAGGTTTTGTGGTGACCCTTGCCTGGATTTTCTTATTCAGGCTAGGTAGTTAATTAAGTTAAGTAAATAAGGGGAAAGTAGGATCAGCTAGAAGTCTTGCTAGTCTGGGACTTTGACTAGGGGTTATATAGAGGAAGAAGGTCAAGACCACTTATGAGACAGCATGTTCAGTGCAGACGTGGGAGAGGGCCAGGAACCTTGAGATCCACACATAGGTTTCTGTGGCTGGGTTAAAGCAAGAAACAAGGTTAGGTGGGAGAAGTGCCAATGAGGGCTTAGTGCTCTCTGGTACTAGGAAACTGTGGCATTTGGAGGCAATACCAGGGAAGATTAAAATTCTGGTTGTATTTGCTATGTACTGCCTGGTTTCCATGTGCAGAGCGGTGTGTTAGCAGGTCAAAGAAATACCTATGGTGTGGACTGAGGCTTTCAGTGGAATTGCCACCTTCGAGGAGTCAGAATCATGAGGAAGGGCAGTCTGAAAATGATGTACAGGTGAGAAATGTGAATGGTTGGACCCGGGGCTCTGGCATTGGGCCTTTGAAGTGGAATGATGAGACTGTTTGTTTGTCTGGGAGGGGCAAGATCTGGGACACCCCAGGGAAGTTGGCTGTCAGGAGAGCGGTGGGGCCACAGCCTAAGTGGTGCTTTTCTGCCCCCGCCCCCACCTGTTTTATGCTGTGTGCTGGACACTGTGATCAGTGGTATTGAGAAAGGAGACAGTGGTGCCACTATCACTTGGTACCTCTTCTATGTTGGGAAATCAGGGAAGAGAAGGAACAGGGTGGAGGTGTAGGGGAAGGGCTGAAGGTCCTGGAAAGAAGTGTATAAGGGACTGTACCCACGAAATTTTAATTTGTGCACATAGATGAGTAAGTGACAACATGGAGAGGCCAATATCTTTGAAAAATATTTTTTTCTTCTATTTCCCAAGTGTATAGTGAACCCCAGCACCATACAGGGCCACATTAAGAAGCATTGGATTTGATCAGGAGAGAGAAGGAGTGAGGGGAACCTAAGCCAGAACCTTTATTGTGGTTTCATTGGAAAAGATAAGGAGAGGTGAATATTTTAAGACTGACTAGTCTGAACAATTCTGGTGGGTCTTCCAGTTTAGGGGCTGGTCCTAGTTGTCTGATATCTCACCCTGGGCTGATTTCAGGCAGGGGAAATATCCACTTGGTGTGTGAGAGTTAGTTAAGGAAGTGGTTCAGACAATGGGCTTTGGAGTGCAGGGGAACTACAAACAGATTTGACCATTAGTTTGGTTCTGTAATTAACGGGTGGCAAAGAGACAAATACAGTATCAAAAGAAACACGGAATAAGCTGCTGCTCATGTACTAAACTGTCCCCACTTTGGTAGGTCCATGTGGTCTTTGAGGATGTGGCCATACATTTCTCCCAGGAGGAGTGGAGCCTCCTTGATGAACGTCAGAGACTCCTGTATCACCATGTGATGACGGAGAATGTTGCACTTCTGTCCTCCATAGGTAAGGCCCTCACACCAACCCCATGGTCCTGGGCTGAGAGATGTTCTTCCCTTTTTCCTCTGTCCTTCCCACAATGAGACTGTAGTGCAGGGCTGGGGAAGATGTAGATTTTGGTCTACTGGTGGACTGCCAAGCAATTTTGGGTGACTGCTTTGAATAATAAAATAGATAACTAGTGGACCACGAGACTTGGAGAAGTAGCCCTTGTCCTGATGAAGTCTGCCCAGGCTTGCTCCCATGGGCACTACTTTCTTTCTTGGTGTATGTGTTGTTGATACCAGGGCCAGGCAGTGTGCACTGTACTTGCTGTGCCCAAGCAGCCCCTTCCCTGCTGCTCTGAGTACTTGTAAGATGGGGCTCTGGAGTCAGAAATTTTAAAGTTTGTCTGAGAGATACTTCAAGCCTTGTCTGTTCCTGGTTAGGTACTCAGTCTGGAAGCTGGCACTTGCTGACAATCTTTGAGGTCTGCATGTTTCAGGAATTTCAGCCACGACCATGATCGCTATTTGTGAGGACCATAAGGTTGTATTTTCAAAAGCCCTTCCTCTAAAGTCTTTTGTCATTTTAGAATGTTGGATGTCATGAGGTGGGTCACTCTGGGTGTGTTTTGTCCACTCCCTTTTTCTTTCTTTTCCTGTGGACTGGTCTCTTCTATGCCTAAGTAGTTGCTCACTTTGAGCAATAAGGAGGGCCTTGGGTGCCTGATAGGGTGGGCATTACTTCTGCAATATCAAGAGAAGCTCAAGTACTTGGGAGCTGGGAAATTGCAAGCTTCTAGAGCTGGGTTCCAGTCACCCTGGGCATCTGTCCTGTATTCACCCTTGTATGACAGAGGCTATCCTCATTTCTATCTTTTCTTTCCCATTGTTATTTTGACTCTGTCTTCTGGCACTGGCTCTCACCCATTCCCTTTACTACTCCCTTTGCAGTGCTCTCATCTTTTGACCTTCACTTAAGTTGTAGTGATGTCTGCACATATCCTTAAATAGCCCTTGAACACCAGCTACTGTGTCTTGGACATTTCTGAGTCTGGACACAACCTGCTACACATTTCTCACCAGTCACCAGCAGCTGGGCCTTGTTGAAAGCCAGTTGCAGAAGAGGGCGCTGGGGACCTTTCCTCTCCTCCCTGCACTGTACCTCTTCCTTGGGTCCTTCCTTATCTCCCACCCAGCTCTGCACAGCAGGCCTTTTTTCACTGGCTCTAGGCCCTACTGCCTCTCAGCAGTCCCATGGACTTATTCATGGTGTGTCTGACACTCATTTGTGATGAGACTGCTCCTTCCCACTAAAGTCAACATTCATTTCACCAGCATTTCTCTGCTTACAGGTTGTTGGCATGGAGCCCAGAATAAGGAGGGACCATCTGAACCAAGTGATTCTGTGGAAGAGTCACAGGTCAGGACTCCAAAGCCAGATCCATCCACCCAGAAGTCCCAGCCCTATGAGACATGTGGCCTACTCTTGAAAGACATTTTGCACCTGGCAGAGTGCAGTGGAACATACCCTCAACAAGAGGTGTACACATGTGTGGCAAATCTCTCCCAGTGCCATAAGGAGCAGAGTAGAAAGAAACTGTCCAAGTGGGATGAGGGGAGGCCTTCATTTGTGATGAATGGCAATGTTCACACAGCAGAGGGGACCTTCATACACAGGGAGGGTAGGAAGGACTTCCCAGCCAGCTCAGGCCTTCCCCAGCACCAGTTCCCTCACAGTGGAGAGAAGCCACATGACACTGAGGGCAGAGAGACTCTTGAAAGCAGGCAAAATGATTACAAGTATGATAAATGTGGAAAAGCCTTTAGCCACAAACACATGCGTGTTGAGCACCAGAAAATCCACAGTGGAACAAGGCTCTGTGAACACGTCGCACATAAGCAGTTCTTTACTCAACAGTCTGGCCTCATTAAACAGCAGAGAATCCACTCTAAACCAATGCATTATGAGTGCAGCCAGTGTGGGAAATGTGTTAGAGACAGCTCCACGCTCATTATTCATCAGAGAGTTCACACTGGAGAAAAGCCATATAAGTGCAGTGAATGTGGGAAATTCTTTAGGTACAGCTTCACACTCAAAAGACATCAAAGAATTCACACTGGAGAAAGGTCATGTGAGTGTAGCATATGTGGGAAGTTTTTTATGGACATCTCCACACTTACTGTTCATCAGAGAGTTCATACCAGGGGAAGGCGTTTTGAGTGCAGCAAATGTGGAAAATTCTTTAGGTACCGCTTCACACTTGAGAGACATCAGAAAGATCACACTGGAGAAAGGCCTTACGAGTGCAGTGAGTGTGGGAAACTCTTTAGGTACAACTCAAATCACATTAGACATCAGAGAAACCATGCTGGAGAGAGGCCTTATGAATGCAGCATATGTGGTAGACTCTTTAGCCAAAACTCCCACCTCATTCGGCACCAAAATATTCACACCAGAGAAAAAACATATGAATGTAGTGAATGTGGGAAATTCTTTATGGACAGCTCCACGCTTATTATTCATCAGAGAGTTCACACTGGAGAAAAGCCTTATGAGTGCAGTGAATGTGGGAAAGCCTTTAGATACAATTCCAGCCTCATTAAACATCGGAGAATTCACACTGGGGAAAAGCCTTATGAGTGCATCAACTGTGGGAGAGGCTTTAGGCAGAATTCCCACCTTGTTCGGCACCAAGAAGTTCACACCAAAGAGTATTGCAAACCAGAAAAGTCTTCAAAGAAAAGTCTACTCTGATTTAGCACTGGGAAGTAGTGCTATGCAGTTTGGGTTTTTCTTTTTTTTTTTTTAACTGTCTTAAAAAACATGTAACATGAAATTTACAGTCTTAACTATATTTAAGGGGAAGGTTCAAGAGTAATATATTTCTTGTGCAACAAACATCTAGAAGCCTTTTAATCTTTTTTTTTTTATTTATTGTTTTTGACAGAGACAGAGAAGAGGGAGGGCCCAGAGCAGTCTCCAAAGTTGTAGGCCATCAGTTTTCGACATGGTTTCATTCCACACAGGTGGTCAGGGGGCAGCGCAGGACAGGAGCCAGGCTGGGGACCTCTCACATGGGAGGCATGCCAGGGGCCAAACCAGGGGGCAAGAACCAAACGGGGCCTCCCACATGGGAAGCACACATGGTTCAGCATATGGGTCTACACAGGCCAGGGCCGGAATTCAATCCTCAGTCCTGGGGCTGCAAAGCGAGCACTTAACCTGCTGAGCCATCCCAGCTTGCCATCTTTTAATCTTAAATAGCTGAAACTATACCCATTAAATAACTCATTGCTCCCTCCCTGATCCCCTGGCAACCAACATTGTGCTTACTGTCTGTCCACTCTGGGTACTTTATATAAGAATCAGAGTTTTTCTCCTTTTGTGACTGGCTTATTTTACTTAGCATAATTTCCTCAGGGTTTATCCATGTTGTAGCCTGGGTCAGAATTTCTTTCCTTAAAATGTGAATAACATGACATTTTATGTATGTGCCACTTTTTCTGTATCCACTTATCCAACAAACACTAGGGTAACTTCTTCCTTTTGGCTATTGTGAATAATGTTATAATCATGATTGCACAAATATTTCTTTGAGGCCCTCTTTTGAATTCTTTTTAGGAGTGCCCCCAGAAGTGGAATTTTTGGATCATATGGTAATTAAATTTTACTTTCGGAGGGGCTGTTTTCCATAGTAGCTATACCATTTTACATTCCTGCCAGCAGTCCTTAAGGGTTCTAGTTTCTCTACACCCTCCCCAACACTTTTTATTTTCATGTTTTATTTTTTATAACACTATCCTAAGGCACATGAGATGTTATTTCATTGTGGTTTTGATTTGCATTTCTGTAAGGAGTAATATGTTGAGCATTTTTTCATCTGCTTGTTGGCTGGTTGTATATGTTCTTTGGGAAAATGTCTTTTGTAAGCCTTTGCCTATTTTTAATCAGGCTTTTTTGTTGTTATTTAAAAGTAGTTCTTTATATATCTTTGTGTTAACCCCTTATCAGATACATGATTTGCATATAGTTTCTCCCATTCTGAGTGTTGCCTTTTCACTGTTTATTTAATCCTTTTTTATACAGAAGTTGTACATTTCAGCAAAGTCCAATTTATTTTTATTTTTGTTGCCTGTGTCTTTGGTATCATGTCCAAGATATGTTTCCTTCTAAGAGCACTACACTTTTAGATCTTGACATTTATATCTTTGATCCTTTTTTTATTATGTAAGGTAAGGGTAGAAGTTCATTCTTTTGCATGTGGCTATCCAGTTTTCTGAATACCATCTGCTGAAAGACTTTCCATTGAATGGTCTTTGCACCCTTATTAAAAATCTGAGTATGTACGCAAGAGTGTTTCTGAGCTCCTTTATGCCATCCTTCTATATGTATGTCTTTATGCCAATACCACAGCATTTTGATATGTAATTTTTTTTTTTTTTAATAGTGGTTTGACCTAGTTTTGAATCCCTGGCAAGTAGACTATCAGTTCCCCATCTAGAGCAGCTGATTAAAGTGCCAGGTATGTGGGAAGCTTTCATGAATTATGTTGCACTTTCAGACCAGCCTGGGGCCTTTGCTGGATTTCTGTCACTGCCAGAATCTATTACAGAAGCCATCCTCCCTCTGTTAGCTGGCAGGGAGCCACTGTGTATCCCCTTAGTCTCTAAAGTCCTCAGGGAGAGCAGTTTGCTCTGTTCTCTTGCTTTATCTAGGGTGTTTACCAGGCATTTGAGCCCTTTTGGCAAGGCCTCTTTTTCTCCCCAACTGGTTTGGCTGTGAACATCACCTAGTTTTGGACAAAAGAACTCGAACTGGCTTCAGCTGGTAGCTCACAGAGGTTTCTCTTCTTTGGGGGCATTATTGTGTCATGTTCTTATAATGGTTTTTTTCAGTCACCAGATCCCCCCATACGGAAACTCCTTGCTCACCCCACTGGCTTTTCTAATAATAAAGGTCTTATTATTAAAACCACATTTAGCTTCTTGGGCTTCTGTTTACCGTGTGCTGTGGTTGAGGACAGAACTAGACTCTCAAAATGAATGGGTAGACCCTCTGCTTTTGTGTATTTCAGAGGCAATAGGAGGAGAAAGAATAGCTCTTGGTTCAAATTTGACTCAGTTTGCATTGCTGCACGAGGTACTGTGGGAAAGTTTATAGGACTTCTGTCCCAAATTGTGTGCCTTGGATGCACAGATTACTTGTGGTTCTATATTCAGTTTGAGGATCGGGTGGTTGCCTTGACAATTTTCATTGCATTTGGCAACAGCATGTATTGGAGCATTTGTACTCAGATGTACCCTATCCCTGGCATTGTTGAGGGGTAGCTATCTCCCCTGGTTTACCTGGTGGCCTGCATCCTAAAGTCAAAAATCATGTAGTCATATGACGATTGATGTAAAACTTACAAGGCCTAGGGTAGGAACCATATTCTGCACAGAAAGTGATTGAATTAGTAGGAAGTGGGGGAGACTGCAGCAACTTGGATAGATGAACCCCTTCTGAAGGACATCCATCAGTGTCATAGTAACTATGACTGTGGGATGAGGGTGTATAGAACTCCTCATTACCTATAGACCTGTGTATGTCCTGTAGCCTTTGTCACTGCCAGAACAACAACTAATTCAGAGGTTTTCTGGATTCCTGTACCCTCTCTGGGTTGTTTGCTTCAAACCATAGCTGTACAGGCTGCTAATGGGTTCTATTGATTAACTCTAAAAGAAATAGAACCTATTAGATAGGGTTTGTATCCATCTGAAAAATTACAGAAAGCTGTAAATAATGTCATATGGGGTTGGGCAAATTTGATGGTTCTCCCTCTGGCTATTCTGTCATAATCAAAGACAGCATGTGATTTTTCAAGAGTGAGCAAGGCTGTGTCCTATATTAGAACTTTATCATCTATAAACAGAAAAGGTGCTTTTATTTTTTTAAGATTTATTCTACTGATTTTTGACAGAGAGAAACAGAGACAGAGACAGAGAGAAGGGGGAGGGCCCAGAGCAGTCTCCATAGTTGACAGCATTAGTTTTCCATATAATTTCACTCCACAGGTGGGCACAGGACTGCGCAGGGCAGGAACTGGGCCGGGAGCCTCCCACACAGGCCCCGGCAAGAACTGAACTGGGGGCACTCCCCAGTTCAGCATGTGGGTCTGTATGGGCTGGGGCCAGGATTCGATCCTTGGTCCCCGGGGCTTCAAAGCGAGTGCTTAACCCGCTGAGCCATCCCAACTTTCCCAGAAAAGGTGCTCTCACGTTTTGACAGTTACCACGTGTAAAAGAGCTGTTTAATGTAGGAAACTGGGATAAGCCAAAGTACTTAAGTTTTAAGTTCAGTTATGCATGAAGTGGTTATCAGTAAAAATTTATGAGGGATGACAAGATAGCTCAGCGGTTGAGTGCTTGCCTTATAATTGCGAGGTCCAGGGTTCACTTCCTGGCCCTGGCCCATGTAAACCCATATACTGAACTGCAGTGCAACTGGTAATATCCAGGGTGGCTCAGCAGCAAAGGTTATCACCCCTTATGTGGGAGGCCCCCAATTCAGTTCCCATCCCACACAGCCCCACATCTACCTATATGGAATGAAACCATGTCACAACTAATGATGTATGACTATGGAGAATGTTCTGGGCACTTCCTCCTTCTCTCTCTTTCTCTCTCTCACCTTCTCAAACAATAAATAAAAAAAGAAATTAAAAATTTATGAACCATCAATCTCCTACAGAAGCTTCCAGCGAAGTATCTTTTAGATATTACTCTTACTTGAATTCTTTCCCTCCATAGTGTGTATGTCTGTGTGTTATGAAAATTATTAAGGCATTTTTAAAAATTGTTATTTTTTTTAATGGTATGTGGTAAAATACATATAACATTTAAAAAATCTGACTATATTTCATCACCACCACTACTGATCCCAATCAGAACCACCATCTCACTCACCTGGATTTTAGTACTGGTCTTCTAAATGTCCCAGCTTCTAACAGTTCTCAGTACAATAGTCACAATAATTCATTAATGACATGTAGGGGGAGGGTGGGGCTGAAAAATTACTTTTTTTCAACAATATAGCTAAAGAAAAAAACACATAGGTTCTGTTCTGTTCAATTTTTTGTCACAACTCCCCAATTCATTTAGAGCAAAATGAAAACGTCAAAATAGCCTGCCCTTCTGTAGATGTCTGAAACATCTCTCAGGTCATCTCTTTCCACTCTTCTGCTCACTCACTTGATCACACCTGCTCCACGCCTCTTGCTTTTACCTGAGGGGAATAAACATGATCTGAATTTAGGGTCTTTGTTCTGACTTCCTCTCCTTGGAAATAATTCCCCAAAATAGCCACAGGCTCAGACCTTCATCTCCTTGAATTTTTGCTCTAATGTACTCTTACTGAGGTCTTCCCTTAATAATCTATTAAAAATATATTTTTTTTAAGATTTATTGTTTTCTTTTTTAAAGATTTATTTGATTTTTTGACAGAGTCAGAGAGAGAGAGAGACAGATAGACAGACAGAGAGAAGGAGGGCCCAGAGCAGTCTCCATAGTTGTACGTCAACAGTTTTCCACATGGTTTCATTACACACAGGTGGGCAGGGGCTGCATAGGGTGGGAACTGGGCTGGAGGCCTCCTGCATGGGAGGCATGCCCCCTCAAGCCAGGGGCCAAACTGGAGTGTGAGAACTGAAATGGAAGCCTCCTAAATGGGAAGCACAATCCAATTCAGCATATAGGTCTACAATGGCCAGGGCCGGGATTCGATCCTTGGTCCCCAGGGCTACAAAGTGAGCGCTTAACCCTCTGAGCCATCTCAGCTTCCCCTAAAAATGTTTTTTTTTTTTTAAAGATTTATTTTTTTGGAAAGCTGGGATGGCTCAGCAGGTTAAGCGCTTGCTTTGAAGCCCAGGGGACCGAAGATCAAATCCTGGCCACGGCCCATGCGGACCCACATGCTGAACTGGGATGTGCCCCCAGTTCAGTTCTTGCCAGGACCTATGTGGGAGGCTCCCAGCCTAGTTCCTGCCCTGCACAGCCCTGTGCCCACCTGTGGAGTGGAACTATATGGAAAACTAATGTCAACTATGGAGACTGCTCTGGGCCCTCCCCCTTCTCTCTGTCTCTCTCTG
>PVKE010039462.1:0-15002 GCA_004027555.1 Craseonycteris thonglongyai
TTTTTTTTTAGATTTATTGTTTTATTACGTATTTATTATTTATTTATTTATTTATTTATTTGAACTGAACTGGGGGCCTCACCGCATTCGGGAAGCACACCCCAGTTCAGCATGTGGGTCCGCCTGGGCCGGAGCTGGGATTCGATCCTCGGTCCTCGGGGCTTCAAAGCAAGCGCTTAACCCGCTGAGCCATCCCGGCTTTCCCTCTACTTATTTTGTATCTTATTTTAAAAATACTCAAATAATCTGAGTTCTCTTCCCATAGTTTCTTAGAAATTCCAAAAATCTTAGTTGTATAATTATATTTTTAATCATCAATAATTAACTTGATGTATAGTAATAAGTAGGAGTCATGTTTCCCCTAAATTTACAGTGAAATGTAATGGGTCTTAGTCATGGTCACTTATCCTTAAAGATTTAAACCACATTACTGTATTTTGTTTTTAGTAGATTTTTGTTGTTGTTTTTTTCTTGGTACATTAATGTGTATGAGCATACTACATTAAAATATTCTTGCATTCTTGAGATGAAGTCCAAATTGGTCATGATTTTGGTTATATTTCCATATTTAATTTGAGTTTTCCAGTGTGTGCATACATACGGTAACCATAATTGAGATTATCCTATAGTTTTTGAGTACCTGTGTGGAGTTTTGATACACTAGTTTAATAGTTTATAAAAGAAATTGTTAAATAATCCTCCTTTTCTAGCCTCTGGAAGAATTTGTATTAATCTGGGATTTTCCCTTTCTTAATTGTTTATGGACTAATTAGTAGTTCTAGGTTTCATTTATTTTTTATTATTTTTTACTATGTGGTCTTTCATAGGAGATAGTTCCCTTATCTTAGTTTTAAAATATTTGTCATAATTTTTTTTATAGAATTCTGTTAGCTTCCACTAGTCTTCCCAAATTAGTACATCTGATCTTCAAACAAAGTCTCCAGAATTCACTTCTCCAGATTCTTGACTAAATTCTGAGATAAGAATAGAAGGAGGGATTATTGGGAAGGAACCTTGATAACAAGAGAATGTTTTCTGGGTAACACAGAAAAATTAAAAAAAGAAAAATCCTGCTATATGCTTTTAATTAGACACAATTAAACCAGAGGGCAATCGACTACAATAAATCCAAACAAACAAGAGAATAATGTTAAAGGAAAACCATTGTAGCCATAGTAATACCAGTTGTTATCGATTACTAAAGAATAGTAGGAAACTGAATGTACTTGAGGCTAACATCAGCCAATAGAAAATCCTGATAGCATTATTAATATCAGTTAAAATATATCTCTGCAATTAAATACTACTCTAAGTAGTATGGATAAAGAAGCACAAACTTCCAGTTTTACAGTAAGTCATGGAGATGTAATAAACAACATAGGGATTATAGCAATAATATTGTAATAACTACATATAGTTCTGGATGTACACTAAGCTTATCATGGTGATCATTTTATAAGGTATATATATGTCTAATCACTATGTTGTATAACTGAATGTAATAATATTGTATGACAACTATAATTTTAAAATAAATTAAAAAGAATCTTTTAGAAAGAAAAAATTTTTGTACTTTTTTATACCACATACTGTTCTGTATTTAAATCACATACTAATTACTATGAATTTCCAAGTTGTCCACACTTTCTTTCTACATCTACTATGCAGTATGTGTCTGCCTTATTGTAATCTCTGTTGTAATTGACCTGCCAGGCCTCTGAATCATCAATACATAACAGATTCAGTATGCAATAGTCCATGTAAAACTATTACAGGAGTATAGCTAGAAGGTAATACAACATCAAATTACAAAATATTGTTAAATTTTATTAACTTATAAAAATAATTCTGCGAAAATTAATTGCAATTATTTAAAAATTAAGCATTACTTAAATAATCCACAATATGAATATAGTCAAATCTTCCTTATTTCAATCCAAACTGAGACACTATATAGTTACCATGTGGTTTTAATATTAATTAAATTTTATTTATAGATACTTCTGAATTCCTTCAAGAGCATATAGTATAGTCTCTGTTAGGAATTTATACTTAAGAATTAATAATCACCTATTTCAGCCTAAACTTTGAAACAACCTTGTTTTGGAAACAAACCAACCAACAAATTACAACAGAAAATAATGCACCCATTTCTCTCACTGCATCTCCCACCATGAACATATACCCAGAATCAAGAAACACAATATTTTATGTAGTTGAATACTCAGAGAGAAGGTACAAAAATGCCTAAAGCCATAATTTGTAATAGCATACTAAAAAATATTCATCAACCACAGATGGAGCTCAAATTAGCTGCAGAACAAAACTGGAAGTACCTGTAACGTAGAGGTAATGCAAAGGTAATAAAGGCACTTGGCAGATTCTTCACCAAATGTTTTTTCTGGAGTCTGATCCACCCTCTTCAGATAACATCATCCAACCACGAGACTTGCCATGCTGATTTTGAGAAAACCTCCTTCTATATTTTCCTATACTGACAGGAGTTTAAAATTGAACCCAGATTTTCCTGAAGATTTTAGCTTTGCTTACACTATTAATATTCTAATACAAATTTTTGTCTTTAATGGTTAAAAATAAAGTGACTGTGCAAAAATATCCATGCCTTCTCATTCCACACACCTTCAGATCTCTTTCTTTCTTATTCTAATTGGATAACCAGTATCCTATCATGGAGAAAAGAGAAATTATCAGAATAGGATTTCCACTTGATACCACCACATTTCATGACTTACTGGCCTCTGCCTTTTTACCGTAGTCTGTTCCCGCTCCCATTCCTATGAAAGAACTACCAGTGCTTGCAGCCACTCTCATGCATTTGGTCCCATCTGCTCTCACCTGATCAAAGATACAATTCCAAAAACTAGCTCCCTTGCCCACACATCATTTAACTTTACTTTCTAGTGAAACATTTTTATAAGCAAATAACCATCTTGTAATTTATTTCACTTAAAAGTGAATCTCACCGGATATATGGTGATGGAAGGGGAGCTGATTCTGGGTGGTGAGCACATAATAATGATAATGATGTGATGTGGACTTGTACATCTGTAAAGTATCTAATTGTTACCAACCAATGTCACCCCATTAAATTTAACAATATAAATAAATAAATAAATAAATAAATCTCTCTTGACTCTACATGATCTTTTTGTTCCCCACACCTTCAAATCTTTACTGTCATCCTTTATTTCTTTTTTCTGCTCCAGTCACAGTGCCTTCTTTGTGGTTCCTCATATTCCAGGGACACTCTACACTCGAACCAAAGGATCTTTGCTCATAGGTGTCTCCTCTGAGTGGACCTGTCTTTTCCCTGACAATTGCTTGGTTGACTGCCTCATCTTCATCAAGGCTAACCTTATGCCTCACTTTAGCAGTGAGACCTAGCTGGATAACCCTCTTTAATAGTGTATCATCAGCCTGGGCCTTGGTACCCCTGCATCCTCCTACTTAAACATATTTTCCTTGTTTCTACATTGTTTAGCATATTTTAAAACTATGAAATTTACTTATTTATTATTCCACTAAAATATAAGAGATAATGTAAGGTCAAAGTGGAAAAATATCTTTTTTATTTACATATGAATCCAATATCTACAACAACGAATAACTTCTCATATGATTAGTAAGTACAAATTGAATAAATTAATGCAAAGAAATAAAATATACCAGGAAAGAACATCTTCTTAACACTTATAATAACAGAAAATGGAAACAACAGAGAAGTTTCAGTTGAAACACATATTTGATGAATAAGTATTTTATATCCAGCAAGGTTCAGGCACAGAAGTAATAGTGATTTACATCTTCTACGATGCTTTGTAGTAGTACATCATGACTTGCTAGAGTCTCTCAAGTTTGCCTTTATTTTTGTAATTATTTTCAGAACTAAGGAGGAAAGGGGATTCTGGGAAATGTAATTCCAACTTATTTAACATTAACAGTCCACATCTTATCAACTAGATAACCATTTCAAATATTCTCTTCTAATTATTCTTAACTTTCAAAAACAAGTAATTTTAAATCATTTCCACATAACATAATGCAATTATTCCTTATTTAACCAAAAATAACAAAATTACTCTTTGCAAGAGGATTAAAAATGCCCCATATAACATTTATTTATCTTGGTTCAAGTTTGAGTCTACTTGAGTCACAAAGACTTTGATATCCTTAAATTCTGATATATAATATCAATCCTTATTAAAATATTGTATTTCAGCTGAAAAGCAATGTAATAATTAATATATACATTGATATATTAATATAAAAATAAAGAAATGATTATAACTATTATATTCCTTATTTCATATTTTATTAATAATATTTATATCTGCTTATTCCACTCTTCATTCTATATTCCCTCATCTTCAACAAAGAAAGTGTCTGTGCATGATTCCTTCCATTGTGGGGTACTTAACACTTTACTCTTATGGGTATGGTTCATGTAGTCCTGACTGCCCAGGGTTGTAACAGTTTTCTGTTAGCTTTTGTCATAGGACATGGGAATCCTGAGAGGTTTCTCATGGGTGATTCTTCATTACCAAATACATCTCTTTGCTCACATTTTATAGTAGCAATCCAATTTTATTTGAAAGTGAGGGTTAAGCACCATATTCAATATAGTAATTCTGCCTGTTGGTTTACTGGAATAAAGAGTCCAAAGAGGCCATATGGCAGTCCCTCTCAACTTCCAGTTTAAATGAAACCATTGCCATGTCCCAAGAAAAAGCATTCATTCACAATGAAACTAAGACCGGATATCTGCAGAGACCAAAGTTGTGAAAAAGGAAAATAAAATGATTTCTGTTCAATCATTATGATTAATGATAAGAGAATCCGCTCCCATTTCATCCCTTTGAGTTCTGGACTTGTGACCACTAGTTATAGGATGAAGAACTCCATATATCAATTGTTGATTTAGAATAAATACACATGCTAGATTACATTATCCTAGCCTTAGAAAACAGTGACATCCGCTTGCACTGTATGTGAATTTCCAAAAGACCCTTTGCAATTTTACTGGTACAGCTATTTCAGGGTGAGAATTAATATGAAAAGATCAGTCAATTCCATGAGTATGCATTCATTGGTAAACTTTGTTTTATACAAAATTAGTCCCTTTGTCAAAAGCAATACTATGTAGAATGCTGTAATAACAAGTGAGTTATTTTATAACTACATACATATGATTTGGGCAGGAGCATTGGAGGCAGGGAAGGTAAATCCATATAGTACAAGGTAAATGGAAACTGCCTCTTCTAAGATGAGAGCACTGGTGCAGAAAACCTGCCACAGGTAGCTCTATGAATCCCTTAGAAAATGAAGCCACACTGAAGGCTCAGCATGACCAACAAGTGTGCACACAGCAAGGGCCAAATAGCTGATGGCAAATCAGACACTCAGCAATAGGTATTGTTTAGTGAACCCATGCATAACTTAGTCCCTGCTGTCACAGCCACTTTGTTCATGAGCCAATTTTGTGAGAACAGAATGGTTGGGGAAAGGTTGAATAATATCTGCAGAACAGAACATTTTTTATCCACCTAATTACTAAGATCCTCTCCTGCTGAGATTCCTCCTTTGACAAAAAACCTAAAAATCTCTTAGAATCTCTCTTAACTGCTAGAGCTACCGTACTACAGTGAATCCAGAACGTCTGCCACCAAATAAGACTTGACCCAACATTATTTTATTCTATCCTCATTTACCTTTAGGAAGCATTGGTATAAACTGAAAAAATATTACATTCTTTTGACTCTCCTCACAGCTTAAAATTTATAACTTACCACCTGGGGCCCTCAGAGTTAAAACTAATTTAGTTGTAGAAACTATGAGAGTCAGTGGGTATAGTCCTTAGGATTATCAGCAATTCCCTTCCTGGCAATTGATTGATTCTTCAAGCAAAGAGAGACCACACCCCTAAAAGAAGAAAAGCCTGCTTCTGAGGTCAGAGGAGGCTTGGCAGAATCAAGATTTCTAACTCGGTAAGAATTTGCGCTTCTATCTAGCCTCTGCCTAATTTTATACAGGAGAGCTTGTGAGATGGTGAATTCAATTTGCATTGCAATTCAACACCTCACAAGATTAGACTGTAGGTTTGGTTATTATAATATTGTCTCTGTGTTTACAGACAATAAGGATTTATTTTAGAGTCATCACAAATTTTTGTGACCACTTTCCCAAACCTCCAGTTGTGAATTTAAAGCCCTGAACTAATTGTGTTTTTGTTTTTCCAAGTACTGTAACACAATTACAATCAACCAATAAATTACATTATACCCTTTATTTTCACTAACATGTTTCTGGTGGCAATTACTTTGTTATCCTTAGCCTTACTTTCTACAGGCATTTGATTACAGAGTTTAAGTACGACAACGTAAGTGAACATTTTGCCACAGCTTGCCATAGGCTAACAAGCCCCTCTTACCACTGTTAATAGTGTCATCAAAGCCATTAGAAGTAATCATATCTGAGAAATATTCCAGGGAACTTTCTGAAAATTGAATTTCTTGGAACCACTTGCAGAATAAGTGATTAATCAATGATGCAAAAACAGTAGTATGAGTGATACAGAGTTAGGGATATTGCTGTAATTAACCTTTTCACAATTTTGGGACTATGTTGCAAACTTTATGGAAGGCTCTTACCCTTGAAACTAATGATTAGTCTGAATTAACTGTAAGGTAAAAAGCCAGTAAAATGCTGGACCTATGTATTCACCACCCAGAATCAGCTTTCTCTCCATCATCATATATTTCGTACCCTCTCCCTGGTAATACATAGGCTTAGTACAGGTTTTGCATATTAAATTCACCCTTTTGCAAATTAAATTCACCCTTTTGCACATTAAGTTCACCCTTTTGCAAATTAAATCCACCCTTTTGCACATTAAATTCACCCTTTTGCAAATTGAATTCACCCTTTTGTAAATTGAATTCACCATTTGCAAGTTGAATTCACCCTTTCGCACATTAAATTCACCCTTTTGCAAATAAAATTCACCCTTTTGCAAATCAAGCACTTTTACATGTATATTATATTTAAAAAAACATTAAATAATGTTAACTACACAGTAAAAAATAAAAACTCATATATACATAATTTAACATATGTCGGTTCTCCTGTAGTACCTTGTTTTTGTTTTCATCAGTCAATTGTGCGCAGAGTTGATATGGAAACGTTACCTAAAAACCAGACATATTAGGATTGCTTTTTTCTGTTAATATGGGAATGTTGTTCAATCATTATAAATAATCCTATAGTATTATACAACAAAAGTATTATATCTGAAGTGCGCTCCAAGGATTTCAGTTGGTCATCTCCATATATATATATATATATATATATATATATATATAGTTTTAAATATTTAGAATCAATACATAACTTGTGCTTGAATAGAATACGTTTGACTGACTGTGTAATCCTTAGGCACAGGTATTATAAATAGTGTTATTCTGTGGTAAATATGCATATTAAAGATTCAAAATGCTAATAATTTCATTTTTAAAGCTTTTTAATTTTAAAGGGCTATAATGAATACATCTTCTTAATCAAGTTCTGAAAGCCCAGTTAAAACACATTCGGGCAGACAAATGCAAATCTCAACTCACCAGAATCATCAAGCACAAGTTCAAGCCATCCTGTTGTTCCACAAAATCGTCCACATACATACAACCATACAAGTTTTGATTTAAAAAATTCCTAATAAACTGCTACAATGATGGTAAAACCATCGATGAATCGGCGGAAATCACTGGCATAAATAAAAATACGGCAAAGTCCGTTATCAAGCAATACAACAAAAATTGTGGGCTGCTAGAAAAAATGCGTGGTGGTAATCGGCCTCTTAAGTAAATTAACTCCAGCGATATTAAGCAAAATTGAGCAAATAATTGAAGAAAATCCTTCCATAACTTTAAAAAGGATTAGTCAAAAATTTTAGAATCAGAACATACATAATTAAACATTAGTTCCCTTAGGAATGCATTGAAACGGTTGCAGATTACATTAACATGTGCTTCAATACTGTAGAAGTGAATTACATACGTATCTGCACACAGTGTTCATACACATCTTCATCTCCATATGTAATTATGAAATTGTATGAATTATAATAAAATTTTTGATTTCTAACTATGTAGTTAGCTTTGTTCTATGTTTTTAAAAATATAATATATATGTAAAAGTACTTGATTTGCAAAATGGTGAATTTATTTGCAAAAGGGTGAATTTAATGTGCAAAACCTGTAACAATAGAATTGTATACCTAGAACATATGTAATTTTTACTAACCAATGTCACCTTAATATATTTAACAATAATAATTTTTAAAAAGCTAGATATAAAGTAGGGGAAAACAAGGACACACTAGAACCCGTGATACGTACAACCCAGAATCCATGAATGCAACCCATCAACCTTGATGATATATATGACCTGAGAAAGAAGCTGTGTGCACAAAATGCCTGGCCCAGAATTTAAATATATGAAGATCCAGAATGGACTAAGAACCTAGTAGCCTAGGTAGAGCCCCATGCCAACAAAGTGATCGAGCAGATAAGATGCAATGTACATGACATACAGTGACAATATGCACCCTTCATCAATCTTTACAGTATAATGGTTACCTCTTTACTTTCACCTTTCAAATTCTGTACAAATTCCTTTCGTTGCCAAATTCAGATCTATAAAGAAAAGTGATTTCTGGCAAATATATTTCCGATTTAGCTAAGTTGATGTAATACAAATCCACTATGACCTATTTCAAATGTGACCACAATTGTGTGATTAATCCCCACCCACCTGCCTGACTTCACACCTTAAGACAAAGACAATATCTTGTCTATTAGTTTATCTATAGTATATGTTCTAATAATTAAAATGCAGAAGATTCTAAATAGATAGGCAGTATATAAGAAAATTCTACATGATCTTATAAGTCATAGGGATATAACAAACAGCATGGGGAATATAATCAAATTTTATGATAGCATGGCACACTGTCAGATGGTTGCCAGACATCCTTTTGTTTACTTCTTTAGGTATATAAATATTGAGTAACTATGGTATTCTCCTGAAACTGATATAATGTCTTGTGTTAGCTATATTTTTTAATAAAAATCTTTTTAAAAAGTGAATAGAACTGGCGTAGCCAGTGAAAAGGTGATATGTTTTTAGAATGGATAAATTGAGATGAGTAAAGTGGGTAAAAATGACAAAATGCATTCTTAAAAATCAGCAAGAATATACATTCAATTAGGCAGAGAGTTACTATAGAGTAAGAAGAAAGATGATTTTGGAAATATAAGTTTAAAACCAAAATTGTTAAGAATTTTAATAACTATGTAATGTTGAACCTGATATATGTCATGGAGATATAACATCTTTCAAAGACAGCTTGATTTAAGTATTCCTACATTCAAGAATAAATGTCTTCTCAATAAAAAAAAAAGAACTTTATACAACACTAATTAAGCCTCTGAGGTTTGTTTTTATGTATCTCTTAAATGGCAATATGTGTGTTCTGGGCTTTTGGCTTTGCTGATAAACTCATAAGAGTTCTTAAATTCTTCATTCTTTTTTCTAGTTCTCATTGGGTAGACCATGATTAAATTTCAAGTACCAATATCACTTTAGAACAGAGGTCTCCAAACTTTTCAGCCTGCGGGCCGCATTAACTATCAAACAGCAGTTTGGGGGCTGACTACACACTCGAGGTCCAAATAATAAAGAATCAAAATATAGATGTTGGTTTTAATTATTTATTTAATATTATTTTATTCAGATAAAAAGGTTTCCACGGGCTGGATGAGAGGACCTCGCGGGCCGCATCCGGCCTACAGTCTGTAGTTTGGAGACCCCACTTTAGAAGAAACTTTGCTGTATCTAAAGAATCCCATGTATTTGTATCTAGTGCTTTAAAAATTGTTCAGATTTTACAATTAACATTGTGATACACTAACAAATAATATAATTTAATTTGTAGCTACTATATTTGAGTCTAAATCCATATTACTAATAGAAATTAGGGGAAGCTGGGATGGCTCAGTGGGTTAAGCACTGGCTTTGCAGCCCCGGGGAACGAGGATCGAGTCCCCAGCCTGTGTGGACCCACATGCTGAGCTGGGGAGTGCCCCCAGTTCAGTTCTCACTGGGGTGAGACCCCGGCCCAGTTCCTGCCCTGTGCAGCCCCACGCCCACCTGTGGAATGAAACTATGGAAAAACCGATGATGTGCAACTATGGAGACTGTTCTGGGCCCTCCCCCTTCTCTCTGTCTGTCTCTGTATCTCTCTGTATCTCTCTCTCTCTCTCTCTCTCTCTCTCTCTCTGTCAAAAACAATAAAGATAAACCTTTTTTAAAAAAAGGATGTTTAAGAAATTAAATTTTTTTAAGTTCTCTATAGTTTTTTCTTATTTTCATGAGTTCTCAAAGTTGCCCAATTGCTTACATTTTGTACTTCTCTTTAAACCAATTCTCAATCCCTATGTTTTGAAACTTAAAATTTTTTTTGAGAAAGCAGAGAAGACGCCCTCTGGGCTTACCATTAACATGTCTACTTCTAGATCCATTTTGTATCTTTTTCTTACAAAGTACCTTTTCTAAAGTTTTATTAAATGTATTAGGGTCACATTGGTTAGTAAAATTATATAGGTTTAAGTGTACAATTCTGTAATACATCATCTATATATTGCATTGTGTGTTCACAACCCAGAGTCAGTTCTCCTTCCATCACCATATAATTATTTGATGGCTCCTTTACCCTTCCTTCTCTATCACCCCACACTCACCCACCCACTTTACTCTTTAATAACCACTAAACTGTTCTCTGAGTTTATAATTTTTGTTTGTTTGTTTGTTTGTTTGACTTGTTCATTTGCTGCTTTCAGTTTTATATCTCACATATGAGTAAACTCACGTGGTTCTTGACTTTGTCTGTCTGACTTATTTCACTTACCATGGATGGATCTTGAGATTATCAAGTAAGCTACATTTTTCAAAGGCTTCTTTACTCCCTGGTTTCCTGAAAGATTCAGCCAATGTGAGGAAATTCTGCAAGATTTGAAGGAAAGAAAGAGGGAGGAGAGGAAAATAAGAGCAATGAGAAGAAATCAAGGGCATTTCTCCTCATTTCTCTTTGCCTGCAGCAATGGTCTAGCTGTGGCTTCATGTAATTTCAGTGTCATTAGCCTGACCCTCCTGACCCTCCTTTTATGGCACTGACCCCTTCAGGGTAGCACTGCCTTGGTTCAAGCTCAATTCAGAATTCTGTGGTTTCTGATTTTCTCCTTGTTCATCTCCTGTCCTAGGGTTGGTAGCAACTTCTGGTAATCTCTGGGGTGCATTGCTCTCTGTTGCTTTAATCCTCAACTCTTCCATCATCCTGTTTGTTTAACCAATTCCTTGATTAAATTTCCTAGGTTTGAAATACCTAGAATAGTCCCTATTTACTAAGTAGGCTTTTACTGATATACAATGCACCCTTATCTGACAATAATCCGAATAAAATATAGATAAAACAGGTCTTCCATCCTTTGTATTCAAACTGTGCATCTTCTGGAAACTGTTACTTGCTAACAGCACACCTAATTTAATAGGCATGCACACTATATTAGTCCAAGTCCAGATGTACAACACATTTTTAATGAGTCTCATCATTTGCAAAGGCATAGTTTATAACATAGAACAAAATAATCATCTTAGTCTTAAACATCTGTTCTTAGATTACTTTAGTTCATGTAGCTCTTCACAATGGAGACATTTTTCTTTTATGGGTACAATTAAGGGTTCACTAATATGTTTTCTGTTCCAATCCACCTCTGAAAGAAAATTATTCCTAAAATAAAATTCCATTCCTATCCAAAAAGGAAAAAAAAAACAACAACTTATGGCAATTTGTATCATTACAGTTTTTATCCTGCCTCTTAAACAAGGCAACAAACCAAAAACATACTGTCATATACATAATTTTAGTCAAACCATATAACATTTATATATGACTACAAATATAAATATAGAGATATACCCAGATATATCTGAACATTCTCAGCATTTATTATAATAGTTTCAATAAGATTAAGAAAATAAACTAATGACAGCTATAACAATAACTTTTCTTTTCCTATTTCCCCTGTTATTACAATTCTGTATTCTCAATGTATGGTTATAACCACACTTGGGGAAAACTCGAAGAATGTTTCACCATGTCACAAATCAATAAACCAGGGAATATAAAAGCTGTTCCAATATGATGAATGCCATAAATTTCTTTATGTTGTTATACCGTAAGTGTGAGAATTTATCAGCATTTGACTTAGTGGTGAAGAAACTTCAAAAATAATTTTTTTTGGTAATTAATGTAACTGTTTTCCTTTTAGTACATGCCTGCTTTACGCATTATTGTGAATAATAATCCTAGAGATCTTTTTCAATCATCATATTTCTTCTACCTTACTCCCTGTATGTTGTTTCTATAGACAAGCGTGCTTTCTCATACAATCTTCTTACTTGGATGGTTAGATAGTGGTCTTACCATCTTTTTAGTCCACTCAGTAGACTCAGCCACTCTCATACTTCAGCTGCAATATGGTAACTAAACTCTTTTAAATATATTAGCTTCAAAAGGTGACAAAACAGAAAATCTCAAAATATTTCTTCATTATTTTTACAGCAGAGAGAGAGAAGAAAATATAATTTTTTGTTCTAAAATTCTTGATCAAGGACATTGTCAAGTCTTGGTAATTCCCTCATGAATAGGCTAAAATATTAAGTTGTTTAATATGCAAGGTACCACTTATCGGTGTTAATACTATGTACTCAGGACTTAAACAGAGCCTATGTTGTTGTTCTGAGAGACAAAACAAAACAACAAGTAAGAGAATAGTATTATTTCAAAGTGTAATCATTGCTATATTTAAATGTAAAATTAGATTCTGAATAAATGAAGGTGTGATGAAAAGCTGACAACTTAGGCCATGCCATATCTGGAGGTCACATTCAAACTAAGGCAAAGAACAAGAAAGGATCAGACATTGCAAAGTTTAGGCAATACAGGTTTTTGATAGAGAAGAAAAGCTTGAAAATGTGAGAAAAATAGAATAAATGTCAAGAAGGTGAAGACACAGTTATGAAAGGAAACTGTTGCACGATAAAGAATCTTGGCCGAAGGCTGCATAAACAGTTTGAATATTTTTCCTACCTCTTATGGGGGGCCATTGAAAAATTTTAAGCATAGTAGTGACATAGCCTTGTTTAAGTGGAAGATGGGAAACAAATCAATAATCTATTAATAGCAGAACTGAGGTAAAATACCTGCAGTTTGATATAGTGGTGGCAATAAAGAAGAGAAACATACTAGATGGATTTATATTTTATTCCTGGTATAAAATTTGTAAGTCTTGTTCCCGGATTGAAAGAGGGTTGTAAGCATCTGTGAGAAATAAAGAATTTTTTTATAAGTTCAAAATCTAGACCAGGTTTTTGGGTAGATCGCCATACTCAATAGTTTGGTGGTTACCTTAGGGAAGGGGAGGAGGGAGAAGGGAGAGTTGGGGTGGAGGGGAGTGGGGGAGTGGGAGTGGACACCGGATATATGGTAATGGAAGGAGAGCTGATTCTGGGTGGTGAGCACATAATGCGATGCATAGGTGATGTGATGTGGACTTGCACATTCAGAAACTATCTAATTGTCACCAATCAATGTCACCCCAATAAATTTAACAATAAAATTTTTTTTAAATCTAGACCAATGTTCTACTTTGTGTTCACTTTTTTCTCCATGAATAGAGAATAAAATTGCCTTAACAATTTTGCTGTTAAAGAATGACTACAATTTCTATATAAGAAAATTTGTAATAATTTAATGAAAAGGCAGAAAAATACTTATGCTGTAACTAGGCAGGGCATTGATCATTTAGCTCTCTTTTTCATTAAGGCATTGTGATCATAGTGTATACTATGAATGTCCAAAAATATTTCTCATGGCTTTAGAGGCATAGTATTTCTTCATAGACCAAAACAAAACATGTCACATATTAATCTCTTTAACTATATGCACATAAAATGGCATGAAAAAAATATTTTCTGAAAAATTGTCAATAATGTTTCTTTTAGAATAGGTTAAACACACACATACACACACACACACACACACACACACACATATGGTAAAAACCAAACAAGAGCACAAACAAAAATCTTAATAAGTTTTTCTAACACATGCAGTGGAAGTCAAGATCCTTTAGTCACAGGATCAAAGGAGAAAAATATACGGTTCACCCATTCTATAGAAAAATTTATATAAATTGTTCACTTCCTACTCTGTGACTTTAGTTAGATGAGTTATTTAATCTATATGGATTTATCACTTATGATAAATATATAGTAATTCCTATATCTAACTTATAGAGTTGTGTGAGAAATAAATGAAAAAAAGTCAGAACACTAAAATGAGCACCTGACAGAATCAGTGCTCAATAACTGTTAACTATCATTAATGAATAATGAGCACCTAGCCATTTTCCCTCACTAAACCCCAATAACTCCCAGAACAAACATACCTAGTTAATTAGTATCCTATTGGCAGATGGAAGATATTTTCACTGGGAGAAATAAACTGCTTCACAGAAAAGATATAAAGATACTTTTATTTTGGTTTCTAAATATAACAGACCTGCCAGATCATCTTTTAATCAAATTTAGTTGACAAAGCACTTTAACACACATAGTGATCCAGCATTTTAATACATAATTCTTAAATATGTTGAGATAACAAAGAAATCCCAAGCACTTGAGGAAAATAAAATCTAATAATAAGACAGAAAACAAAAGAAGCAAAGAGAATATAATTTATGTCATAATATATCCATAAATATATACATATATATATATGTATATGTGTGTGTGTGTGTTTATGTATGTGTATATATATATATATATATATATATATATATATATATATATATATACACACACACACA